>JAWZYT010000216.1:167500-396091 GCA_034508575.1 Petrolisthes manimaculis
TTATCTTCAGTACATTTAGATACCTTCACTTTTCCAGTATAACTTGATGCATTTTCGTACACAAGTATTAATTAAATCCATTTTCGAGTCAATCTGTACAGTAGAATGTGAAACAGGTTTAATTAAAGGACCCTACCTGTATTGTAGTCAGAAGATTGGGAGGAAGTACTGAAAGAGGAGAAGGAAAAGAAAAAGGAAGAGAAAAAGGAAAAGAGAAAGGAAGGTAATGAAAGAGAGAGAGAAAGGTAATGAAAGAGAGGAAGGAAAAGAGAGGTAAATGAGTCCTTTAAATTTTGCCACGAAACATCATATTTATGGAAAGAGTGTGTTACGTGGCATAGATAGGAGGAACCAAAATCCTGTAATAATTACTCATGCACGATCACAAGGTCCGTAATGACTATCCTTGGGAAAATTGAGAAAGATTTATTAATACAACCTGACAGACAGAAAGACACACGTAATCTGCTCTTTCATGGAAGATGTTTACTAAGATTTAAAAAAACCCATTGATTTTAAAAAAGTGGCTACTCTAGTAAACTTTTCCTTCTTCAGATGTTTTTTTTTTACTTAAATATTCAAGAGATCTTGTTCTTCTCGTTCTTAGTTTTGTTATGACTGGCAGAAGGGAGGTATAGTCACTAAAGTGTTATATTGTATTGATATATAAGGATAATTCACTATATCCTCCTTTATTACATCAACCACAAACAATAATGGTACAACACAGCCACTACTGAATTTATAATTGAACTGTATTTGGATTTTAAATATTATTATCCTTCAGTTGTGTATTTACTGGCTTTGATAGAAATTGTGCCTTTCTCATTAGCTTTCTTCACAAGTGAGGACTTAATTGTACCCTTTTTTTTGTGTGTGTGTGTGTGTGTGTTTGTGTGTGTATGTTTTGGACCCCATCATATAACGGACATTAACAACATCGCCTTAGGGTTTAAGTTACAAATGTCAAGGTTCTTCTGTGTGTATGAAAGCCCTGACCCAGAACCGAGCCAGCCGGTGTTAACCTCACCAACTCCAGCGATATATAAACCAGGTCGTCATTGACCAGCCGTCAGTACCTCTCAAGCACACACCATGAAAACTGTAAGTAAAAGACGCAACGTTAATCTCAGTATTATCTCACTCCAACTCATAATGCAATTAATTAAATATTTTATTTTTCACGCAGGTATTATCACGTGACTCACGAATAACGATAGATATAATAGAAACATATATTTAAAGACTTACTTGTTGTTCTGCAGGTTATCTTGGCTGCCTTGGCCACGATGGCCTTCGCTGGGAATCGGCCGTACTATCTGATACCTGTACAAGCAGCCTGGGATGGAAACTTCTTTGTGAGGAATAACAGAGCCATTCATGGGTATAACAACAGAATGCAGCCACCTAAACCATTTGTGAATAGACATGGTTACTACAGTCAAGATCAACGCAGAGCCATGATGAGTAACACTAGAAGCGTACCTTTAAGAAATGCACTATACAGAGCCCTTACTAGCGGTGAAAGGGGTGAACCTCTCATAGAACACACAGATGAGTACAGATTCAATGCAATGATGGAAGCCGCAAGACAGGAAGCCAAACGTAAAGCCGTCGAGAGGACTAGACAGAAAGCCATAGATGAAGCTAATCTCAGAAAAACCCTTGCTAAAGAAGCCGCAAGACGCAAAGCCATGGAGGAGGAAGCCAGACGCAGAGCTATTCAGGAGGCAGCCAGGCGCAGAGAAAAAGAGGAAAAAGATGCCAAACGTAAAACCATGAGAGACATTGTCAGACGCAGAGCTATAGAGGCTGGAGAGGCATATTCACACAAGAAGGTCTGTTGTGAGTCCTCCACTCAGAAGTCTACGTACGAATCACCACAGAATAAATTCAAACGAAATACCTTACGTAGGGCTACTACTCCTCGTCCTCACTATGTTAATTATGATCGGAATGTTACATTGGCGGAGGAAAATCTAAAAAATGGATTGGAAGTGGACAAGGGAAACGGAGCCGTGTTGTCCATAAACGGCTCACCAGACGGACCCAACGGTGCTGTAGTAAAAAGTGGACGTTACTCGTAAGTACTTTGATGTGTTGTGACTTTTATCTGTATTAATGTTTTGGTCTTAATTATAAATACTTCCATCACACATTATGTAGCTTTGTGTTAATATGTATGTATATAATGCTATAACAAGCACCAGTATAATATGAATCATTCCTATATTTACTTAAAATTTGTTCTCTTTTTCTTCTCAGCTACACTGAAGAAGATGGAACTACGATCGATGTGTCATTCGTGGCAGATGAAATTATAATACTTACGTCCCTTGGCAGCTTTAACTGGCGGTAATAACATCAACTCTGCCTGGAAGCGTATCTATTAAAAAGACTACTTTCCACTTGTCCACATATGATTGTGATAAAGTGGTATTGGGTAGACCCTGCCTTTGACAGGCCTATATGTCACCACCCTATACAGTATCCTGCTTCTTGCTCCAGCACCAAGCCTTGTACTGGACGTACTTCTGGGTTGTGTACGAGATCTCTGCTCACTTTGAATAACTACAGACTTTCTTGTCGCTGTTCGATAGTCAAAGTTAAGTCTGAGAACCTTTGTGTGAAGATAAGATTTAGTCAACAGGGTAGCGACTTACATATTATACAAAAGGAGAGTTTTGAGGCTGGTTCTTGCAATGAGTATTGAATCATTATGGAACCTGGAGCCATTGTAGACATATTTATTTTAATGTTAAGTAATCTAGTGACATGATATTATTTATATGTATAGCCTATACTGTCCTAAGAAATAAGAGTTATATCCTTAAAGGATTAGCTCATGATTTCATTGGTAGGGGAAAGAATATTTACCGATGATCCCAGGGTCACTGCATGAGCACCATTCAAGTCATTTCATCAAGTCCTTGTTCTATACAGCTTAATGTGAGGTAGCATATTGTGACAACTACCAGCACGTTATGTTGAGGCCTGGAAGAGAATTACTGGTATGTAGGTAAATTTTCAGGGTTTATTGCTATCTATATATTCCTGTATTCATTTTGTGTTTGCTATTTTTTTGTCAATCTTTCTATCAGTGTCAATCAATATGCATAGTATATAATTATATTTATATATATACTATTTATATATATACTATATATCTATATACTGTATATTAATGCTGAGTCAAATCTTACCTCTTAATGACTCTTCTTCTGCGTTGGAGAGTGTTGTGTTTGAGTGATGACACGAACATACTAGACATTACATTGACTGAGATGATGGTGGTCTGTGGAATTGACGTGAGCCCCGACAGTATTCATTTCTTAGGTCGATGGGAATATCATCATGTGAACTGGCAACAACATGATAATAATAATAATAATAGTAGCAATAATTGATATTCATAATAATGATATTAATAACAATAATAAAAATGCTAAAATATAATTGGTTTATGTATATATTTATATGTAAATAACTTCCATATATACTGTACATATTAAAGAGTTCATTCTGCACAATATTGGTTTGCCTGCTTAATTAATGTATATCAAAACTTTTACTGTTAAAAATTATTTGACCAGTTAGTGTTGTTCATTATCCTGTATTCCTACTGTATGATATTATAGATTATAGAAACGATAACACCCAAGATAATATTAGATTATTGATTGATAATGTGTCACTCATGAACCTTCACTTCCTCAAACAAACACTTAATACCAAATCAGGTGATAAAAATGATCCTGAAGATATATATACAATATTTACAAATTAGTTTATTATTCTTTGAAGAATAAAAACGCTTGACGTTTACCAAATATTATTAACAGCAAAGTAGGTCACCGTAGGCGAGAGGATTTAAAGAGCACTGGTTTACGAAGTGGAATGTTCATTTTACAGAAAAAACCGGATTTGATGATGTGTTAACAAAAAGATGTATTTACTCACTTGTAACCAGTTCTGAGGAAAGTAAGTGGTGACCAACAACTCAACTCTAAACTTACAAAAACACTTTGGGTCAGTCAGCAAACACCAGCCACAAGAACACACCACTTGGGAACCCAGGCTGCTCCACGGAAAAAAGATCACGTGCAGTTTAATGGCTTCTCGAATAAAAACAGGCGGAGGACACACATGATTACTGCTAAGACAATATTACTCATGCAGTTGTAATATATATATATATATATATATATATATATATATATATATATATATATATATATATATATATATATATATATATATATATATATATATATATATATATATATATATATATATATATAAATGATTTACATTCTCATTTAGACTTAACTTCTGATTAACGTCATTTTTATAGGTTTGTGTCAGTCAATTTATACAATTTATGAAAGGAGATATTTTAACCACAACACTCTTGCAGTTACCAAAAAATAAAGTTATATATGTGAATTATGCTAAATAAACTTGCCATTCAAGAATACGTTACGGAAATTATAATATCGATCATCAGAAAATATTGCCTTTAATGTTACTTGTAAGTTAATGCTAAAAAGTAGGTCGGTGAGTACAATCGCCCACCTAATTCGTCTAATTTCATCCTGAGTTCACTTGTAGGTATAAACAGCGACTGTCAGTCATCTACCTGGTACTTATTCACTTGGTAATATTATGTGATGGAATAACTGCTTGTATCGTGTCAAAGAACAACAGGAAAATTGAAGTAAGGGAAGCATCTTAATGGGACAGATTCATAATGGTAAGTTAGAGGGTTACTGATTCCTCCAAACTATGCCAGGAAACAGACGACCTCAGTGTTGATTTTATTGGGGTTCTGTTTCGTAGCATAGTTTGGAGGAATTGGTGCCCGTCCATTATATCAAAGAGTGCGTATCCTCTTAATTAACATTGACGCCACACACACACACATACGGTATGTTTGAAAGTAAACTATCCATTAGGTGGAAACTGGACCCTCACCACCACTACACGACACATAACACTGTCATTTCTACCAAGGGGATTAGTTTTGTTGTGTGTGTGTGTGTGTGTTTTGGGATGATGTCAACTAATCACTTTGTTCTCTCTCGACTTTACATTACTGAAATTAAACTCCTGTACAGTCGGCCTCAGGCGCTTTTAATTTGCATATTCTATAGGGATTTTTTTTCTGATTGATTCAAGTATTAGCCAAACGACATTATTAAGAAAAGTTTGGTGTTGGGAAATTAACGTATACAATTTTCTAGTTGTTACGAACCCTGGAAACCTGGATTTTTTTCTGATTGATTCAAGCATTAGCCAAACAACATTACTAAGAAAAGTTTGGTGTTGGGAAATTAATGTATACAATTTTCTAGTTGTTACGAACCCTGGAAGTCACAGTGGTGTATATGAAATCCTGAGGCCGACTATACATTCAATAATAAAACATCAAACGTATCGAATTACATTACTTTAGCAAGCCCAGCGACAGGTTTCAGGTAGCGTACGTAGCACATCAGTTTTTCACCTTCGTTATTCAACTGGTGAAAGTCTAAGGGTAATACCACCAAGTTCACCTTCGCTATTAAAGAGTACTATAAAAACTGCCTGGGTCCGAATCCAGATCAAACTCTCTCCCTAAAACCTAATATTATCTTGCCAGGTACGAAGTCAACCCTTGGAAAAAAAAAAAAAAAAAAAAAAAAAAAAGTGTAAAAATGGACACAAATTTTTGCTGAAATTTGCCAAAAAACGGACACACATAACCACAAATATAACTACCTGGCATTTAGGTAATAATATGGGACAGATATTCCTTACAAGTTTTGATTAAAAAAAATAAGTATTATACTCACGTCCATCTCATGTATGTACAGTCGCGGACAATAATAGTCATCAACATTGGGATGACTCATGTTCGTTAGCTGTGAGACTTTCCAATATAAAGGTTAAGTACCATCTTCTAATTAATTAAAATCATCTACTTACTATTCAAAACAATAGCATCATATGAGAAAGTGAAAACATTAGTAAAAAATTTGTTTTGCTTATCTGTATGTGAATTGAAACTTATGTCCACGACTGTAGTTAACAATGCTAATAATTACTGACAAAATTACATTCTGATCCAGTTTCTATTCCCTCAATATCCATAATTTATTATGTTAGAAGAATGTTAGTCAACTCTGCATTTCAATAGTGTTACAACTTCACATCACTAGGCTCATACTTTCGCAGATACTGTAGAGAGGAAGGGAACTTTTGCTGCTGACTGTACGTTGATTAGAAAGAACGAGAGAGTCTCATGGATAACCACGCTATATTCTGGCTGAAGCTACACTCCAACTAACAGCTGACGTCACTATGTGAGGGTGATAACTGATATGTACAGTTGCCTAAAGGTCCTTCATTACCCCCTCCAGTGGCTGTGGGATACTGTACATGTGGCAACGCTGGACACGTTCGGATCACATTTGATACAGTACAGGATGATTCAGGAGGGAAATTGATCGCATTCATAAGTGCAATTCGAATATTGTTATGCTGCCACATCTACGCCAAACACAAAACAGGGAGTAAAGATGAACCTTTAGGCAACTGTACTTTACAACATCATAATACCGAAAAATCCATTGCTGCAGTGTTAATTATTATAAGAGCTAACATGAATTATATACGACGTCATGGCGTGTGTGCTCCAAAATTTATACGAGCTATTTATATTTTCTCCAAAAAGCTTATGAGCGTCAAGCAGTCGTAGAATTTGTTGAAGTAAATGGCAAGTTGCTTCACGATCACTCTAGTAACAATCATTATACGGAAGCACAGTAGCAAACATTCACATGCAGACACACTACCTTTGTTTCTCTGTTTCGCACAATCTCTACTGGAGAGATTATATTAGTTACTTAAAGAAATCACATCAAACAAATTAGGTGCATTGTGATGATTCCCTGATTCCCAATAACGGCTTCTGTCTTTCACAACCCAAAGTTGCATAACACACACACAAACACACAATACACACACACACACACTCTCTCTCTCTCTCTCTCTCTCTCTCTCTCTCTCTCTCTCTCTCTCTCTCTCTCTCTCTCTCTCTCTCTCTCTCTCCATTCACAATTAAACTCCATTTCTGTCCAACTTCTTTAAGCAAGACTAAATAACCGGTAGACTCGTCCAACTCAAGATCAGTGTAACACCATCCATCTTCCCCCTCCCCTGCTACCACTTGTACTCCTCCAAACGCATGTAATCTATTATAAGCACCTCGATTCTATTTGGACATGATTTTGGACTACTCGACCTCTTTGTGTAGTCAGCTGAAACCCCTCTATCACAGTTGGTATGTGTGGCTGGCTGGCTCTACCCACACAAAGATACTTCTCTGTCCATTGATCATGATGACGAGGAGGGTGAATTGTATAGTGGGAGGGAGACCTTGGTGATGGAAGGTACAACGTTGTGTAGGTACCAGAGTTATTCCTGGCACTACAAGTTGGTGCTATGTTGTTATGTAAGTAGGATGCCTCAACGTTTTATTTTCTATTTTTTTCCCTAGTTTAATTTATGTGCTCTCTTCTTACTTCCTAGGCCAGAGAAACATAGAGATTATCCAGGTGTAGCAAAAAGTGAAGCGAGTGAAGGGAAGGGCTTTAGAGGAAGGGCAAGGTCAGTACTTTCTGTTGAGGGAGGGAGGTAAGAAGGGTAGGTACGAATGGTAGGTAAGAAGGGGAGGTAAGAAGGGGAGGTAAGAAGGGGAGGTAAGAAGGGGAGGTAAGAAGGGGAGGTAAGAAGGGGAGGTAAGAAGGGGAGGTAAGAAGGGGAGGTAAGAAGGGGAGGTAAGAAGGGGAGGTAAGAAGGGGAGGTAAGAAGGGGAGGTAAGAAGGGGAGGTATGAAGGGGAGGTAAGAAGGGGAGGTAAGAAGGGGAGGTAAGAAGGGGAGGTAAGAAGGGGAGGTAAGAAGGGTAGGTACGAAGGGGAGGTAAGAAGGGGAGGTAAGAAGGGGAGGTAAGAAGGGGAGGTAAGAAGGGGAGGTAAGAAGGGGAGGTAAGAAGGGGAGGTAAGAAGGGGAGGTAAGAAGGGCTGAGGGATACGTGACGTTTACTGCTCGTACAATGGATCATTTTTGTTTATATGGTTGAGAGTAATATTAATTCTATGTCATTCATATACTAATCAGGTTATTCTTTAACATACGGTACTTTGAAACCTTAATTAAATACACTACAGTAGCTGCTGTATGTGCATGTGACCCATAAATCGCACGCTTCATGTCAAATAATAATAATAATAATAATAATAATAATAATAATAATAATAATAATAATAATAATAATAATAATAATAATAATAATAATAATAATAATAATAATAATAATAATAATAATAATAATAATAATAATAATAATAATAATAATAATACTTACAACTTAATTGCAACCATGTATATCGATTAGTGTGTGTATGTGTGTATGTTTACTACATTAAGAGTTACCAGAGTTAAATATATGAAAATGTGTAGTCTAGTAAAAAACAAATGTAGAATAAGGTATTAATTTTGTACACCCTTATGTAAAACTATGAATAATAGTAGCTTTTATCAGTTATCAAGGGGAGAAATAAAGTATCATTTAACGAAAAGATTTACACAAATATACAGTACAGTACTACATTACCTGAAGGAAGAGAAGATGCATTCAATTCGATGTGGGAGAATTGCCTAAAGATGGAAAACTACAAAATTTATAACTAAAAACAATAATTATTGTAGAATTAAACGTTAAAGAGGAGATCGGTGTGGCTAGAAATAATTCCATTATCATAATTTGTCTAATCCTGAGTTCGATCAAATTACCATAGAAGGACTCAGCCAGAGCGGTTTCATGGTCTGTATCCTGGAATGGACACCAGCTCTAAGGACTTGGTTTTTATTATCAGATAAAAACTGGAAGCAGATGTGTGTAGGGATGCTGTGTGTTTAAGATGTGAATGGAGGTATGGATGTGTGGAGATCTATGGAAAGGTCAAGTTCAGGGCGGTAGCTATGGACAAGGTAACTCAGGTAGTATATATAAGACACGCAGGCTAACCCAGTCACCATTACCTACAGAAGCCAACATGAAGTTTGTAAGTCAGCTGACCATCTTTGTTACAATATTATGTTTACATGGTGTTTGAACAAAAACAACAACGAAAATAATTTTGTGTAATTGATTCTCAAAATACTTTACAACACAAAACAACACACAATCGTTTTTTCCAGGTAATCTTTGCCGCCATTGTGGCCGTGGGGTTCGCCGCCCCCCAGTACAGCTACGGAACTCCGGCTGAACACTCCGATGAGTCAAGTGAGGAGATCGAGGTGGTACCCATCCTGAGGGACGACAGGGTTCACGAGGAGGACGGAACTTACAACCTTGATGTGGAGACTGGCAATGGAATCGTTCTGTCTCAGTCCGGATCTCCTGTTGGACCCGACGATTCTGTTGTTAAGGCTGGAGAATATTCGTGAGTAATTTGTGTTAAAATATGAGAATATTCGTGAGTAATTTGTGTTAATATTAGAATACTCGTGAGTAATTTGTGTTAAAATATGAGAATATTCGTGAGTATTTTGTGTTAAAATATGAGAATATTCGTGAGTAATTTGTGTTAATATGAGAATACTCGTGAGTAATTTGTGTTAATATGAAAATACTCGTGAATAATTTGTGTTAATATGAGAATATTCGTGAGTAATTTGTAATATTTAAGGCTAGATATTACTTTCTATTTGATAATCAGTGAATATTTAAGAAACAAACATTACTAAAACTTGATCATATCATAATTCTATCCTTAATGTTTCAAACAATGAAATATAACACAATCTTCTTCTACAGATACACTATTTTAAATGGTATTCCTGTTTATATAAAGTTATTAACTCATAATAATTATATCCTATATATATGCTTGGTTTAAGACAATATATTGTAAGAGTTATTTCTGCTTCAGATACACTGCTCCTGACGGCACTCCCATTCATGTGAAGTTTGTGGCTGACGAGAATGGCTTCCAGCCCCAGAGTGATATTTTGCCTGTTGCTCCAGAGTTCCCTCACCCGATCCCAGACTTTGTTCTCGAACAAATCAGAAAAGCTGCAGAGGAAGACGCTGCTGCTGCCGCTCGTGGTGAAGTCAACGACTACTCCTACTCTGAATCCGAATCCGAATCCGATTCCGAATCTGACTCCGAATCTGACGAGGACCTTTCATATCTCTACAGCTCTCCTCTGTAAACTAATTTAATAATGTATAACCTATTTATTATTTAAATATTGTATAATAAATAATGCAAATCCAAATATCATCCATCATTATCATATATAGAGATAGAACCTCCACATAACGAGAGTCGATATAATTGCTATACACAACAGACTATTATCAACATCACATAGTCGGCTACAGAAGTGTTGGTGTTGGGTTTCCTTTCTTAGTATTCGGCAAAACTTTATCAATAATATATGTTCATTAACCATAAATAGTCTACAATGTTGTCTATAAGAGTGAGAAACCTATGAGTACGTGTATGCTCATAACCTTTATATTCATTCGTATATACTTTAACAATCATATATGAAAATTGATATAGAAAAAAAAATATATGAAAAAGATATGAACCAAACTTACTATGTTCACACTTTTCGTTCTGCATCCTTTTCACAGAACCAGAATAATAAAACAGACACACCAGAAACGGGGGACCCTTCATTGAGAATAGGAAGAGAATGAAACGTTGTGTGTGTATAGAGGCGAGTCCTATTCTATGTTTGATAAGTGGCCCTGTTTATAGTGTGTGTGTGTTTATAGTGTGTGTGTTTATAGTGTGTGTGTGTTTATAGTGTGTGTGTGTTTATAGTGTGTGTGTGTTTATAGTGTGTGTGTGTTTATAGTGTGTGTGTGTTTATAGTGTGTGTGTGTGTTTATAGTGTGTGTGTTTATAGTGTGTGTGTGTTTATAGTGTGTGTGTGTTTATAGTGTGTGTGTGTTTATAGTGTGTGTGTGTTTATAGTATGTGTGTGTTTATAGTGTGTGTGTGTTTATAGTGTGTGTGTTTATAGTGTGTGTGTGTTTATAGTGTGTGTGTTTATAGTGTATGTGTTTATAGTGTGTGTGTGTTTATAGTGTGTGTGTGTTTATAGTGTGTGTGTGTGTGTTTATAGTGTGTGTGTGTTTATAGTGTGTGTGTGTGTTTATAGTGTGTGTGTTTATAGTGTGTGTGTGTGTGTTTATAGTGTGTGTGTGTTTATAGTGTGTGTGTGTTTATAGTGTGTGTGTTTATAGTGTGTGTGTTTATAGTGTGTGTGTGTTTATAGTGTGTGTGTGTTTATAGTGTGTGTGTTTATAGTGTGTGTGTGTGTGTTTATAGTGTGTGTGTGTTTATAGTGTGTGTGTTTATAGTGTATGTGTTTATAGTGTGTGTGTGTTTATAGTGTGTGTGTTTATAGTGTGTGTGTGTTTATAGTGTGTGTGTTTATAGTGTGTGTGTGTTTATAGTGTGTGTGTTTATAGTGTGTTTCTCATGTGTCGGCAACAGACTGTACCGTACTCAGGACTGGTCGAAAGTACTGGCAGATATTTGTTATCAGAAACCGTATTTCAACATTGATTCATCAGAGCAGGTGTATAAGAGCGAAGTAAGAGGTCATTATTAACTACTATAACTACCTATATCTGTCACTCGGGTACAATCAAACTCTACAGCTTCCTATCGCAAACGAACACTTTTTACAAACATCAAAACAAACATGATATCATCGGCTGTTATGTCGCATGGTGGAAAGGTTTTCTGCGATATTGATTAACTAATTAACTGCCTTTACTGAAAATTATATCCAAATTTGTTGCTCATCAGACCCTCCCTTAATTGAGGACCCTATGATCGTGTTTGAGACTTGGTGGCTTCCGATTCCTCCTGACTATGCCTCGAAACAACCTCCTTCCGTATAGGTGGTGTTTCGTGGCAATATTTGAAGGACTCGCTGACCTCCAATTTTCTGACTACAGCCCAGGGTCCCTTAACTGTGAAAATGAAAATGCCCTTTGATTATGATGATAAATGCAATTGTATGTATTTGTGAATATATATGAACAAAGTGTACATAAGCTCCGTCCCTCAGATACCCTACATAACATTCAATATCTTAAAAGTATTGCAAGGACGTAACAGGGATTACATTTTTGCAAGGTGTCATAGATGGTTTATCAGACACAGTTAGTTCTAGGGACTTGACAAGTTGAATAAAGGAATCGCAATTATAGTAATAATTACCATATAATAGTGTATAAACATTATGTTTATGAGTCAACATGTCCATCAAAAAGTTCAGGAATACGTCGAGTTTGTTTTAAATAAATCCACATTAGCCTGATATTCCCTTGTTTCTTGGTGATTACTATAAACATACTGTAACACTTTAGGGCAACAAGCAAAATTTCTAGTAAGTTATACCTAACGCAACGCATTTCATTTGATTTTTATTCCGTTACTCCGAAATATTCGTTGAGGTACCATCGAAATGAAGGCTTGAAAATATAACATATTAATCATTGCATTTATTTCTCTAAAATAAATATTAAATATCGATACAAATACTCGTTTTTTGGCTTAAGGAGAGCTATAGAGATATGAGGGAGCCTCGTCCTCGTCGGATTCGGAGTCGGAGTAGGAGTAGTCGTTGACTTCACCACGAGCGGCAGCAGCAGCGTCTTCCTCTGCAGCTTTTCTGATTTGTTCGAGAACAAAGTCTGGGATCGGGTGAGGGAACTCTGGAGCAACAGGCAAAATATCACTCTGGGGCTGGAAGCCATTCTCGTCAGCCACAAACTTCACATGAATGGGAGTGCCGTCAGGAGCAGTGTATCTGAAGCAGAAACAACTCTTACATTATATTGTCTTAAACCAAACACATATATAGGATATAATTATTATAAGTTAATAACTTTATATAAACAGGAATACCATTTAAAATAGTGTATCTGTAGGAGAAGATTGGGTTATATTTCATTGTTTGAAACATAAAGGATTGAATTATAATATGATTAAGTTTTAGTAATGTTTGTTTCTTAGATATTCACTGTTTATTAAATATTACAAATTATTCACGAGTATTCTCATATTAACACAAATTACTCACGAGTATTCTCATATTAACATAAATTACTCACGAATATTCTCATATTAACACAAATTACTCACGAGTATTCTCATATTAACACAAATTACTCACGAGTATTCTCATATTAACACAAATTACTCACGAGTATTCTAATATTAACACAAATTACTCACGAGTATTCTAATATTAACACAAATTACTCACGAATATTCTCCAGACTTAACAACAGAATCGTCGGGTCCAACAGGAGATCCGGACTGAGACAGAACGATTCCATTGCCAGTCTCCACATCAAGGTTGTATGTTCCGTCCTCCTCGTGAACCCTGTCGTCCCTCAGGATGGGTACCACCTCGATCTCCTCACTTGACTCATCGGAGTGTTCAGCCGGAGTTCCGTAGCTGTACTGGGGGGCGGCGAACCCCACGGCCACAATGGCGGCAAAGATTACCTGGAAGAGAATACATTGTCAAGAAATATTTATCAATATTCATGATTTGTTATTAGTTTGTAGTTTCCATACACCGTGGCATTACAGAGTCTTGTCAAACACTCAGTTTATGGTTTATGTGCAATACAACCATCGAAATATCTGAATACATAATTTTATAAACTTACAAACTTCATGGTGTTAAGTGAAGAGATGAACTGACACCATTGTACCGAGTTGAGATGTTTTATACACCGACACTAACCCCTACAGACATGACCTTCACACGCTCTGTACGGTACCATCTCGTGCCACAACACACAAATTCATACGATCTTGAAATACTGTATATATGAGTGCAGTATAAAGTAATTTGTTATTATTTAATAATTTCTTTACCGTTTTGTTATTTTCTCATAACCTTTAAAAGAAGTGGCATATTACAATATCCTAAAGAACATACATTGAAGGCAGTGTTCAAAAATACATCAATTTCACTCGAGAAAAAAATTAGAAGCAAAAAAATTTAGCCACGAGGCTGAGAGGAAGGTTAAGGTCAAAATGGGAAGGAAGAGTACAGGGGTCTACTGGCCTTTATATATAAGACGTGAGAACCATAGACACTAGACAGTCATCAGTAACTCCCTCACTGTACACTATGAAGTTTGTGAGTAGTAGTCAGCACTAAGACACATATATGTATATACTACTGATATATATAATGTGCTCAGTTGAAATCTATAAGTTCTATCGCACTAATAACGGATAAAGAATAGTCAACGCAAGCTTATCGTAGACATTTTAAATGATCAATATTATGTAGAGTATACAGCTTGGTAAACCCAAAGAAGAACAATTATTCTGTCATCTTGAAAATATCAGTATTTATTAACTGTTCCGTAGTGAATGGAGTAATTTATTAGTGGGTGATGTATTGTACATTATGTAGATGAAACAGAGAACGGGATGTACAATAAACAAATCAAGCTACAATCAAGTTAATAAATTGTTCAATGAATTTTTACACGCAGGAACAAGCATATACAGACAGACACACACTCGTCTTTATAGAACTTAGTATATGTTTCATAAGCAGTATAGTTCAAATTATATATATCAAAAAAATATATCAAAAAATATATTAATGTTTTATACCATTAACAGGTAATCTTTGCCGCCATTGTGGCCGTGGGGTTCGCCGCCCCCCAGTACAGCTACGGAACTCCGGCTGAACACTCCGATGAGTCAAGTGAGGAGATCGAGGTGGTACCCATCCTGAGGGACGACAGGGTTCACGAGGAGGACGGAACATACAACCTTGATGTGGAGACTGGCAATGGAATCGTTCTGTCTCAGTCCGGATCTCCTGTTGGACCCGACGATTCTGTTGTTAAGGCTGGAGAATACTCGTGAGTAATTTGTGTTAAAATATGAGAATATTCGTGAGTATTTTGTGTTAATATGAGAATACTCGTGAGTAATTTGTGTTAATATTAGAACATTCGTGAGTAATTTGTGTTAATATGAGAATATTCGTGAGTAATTTGTGTTAATATTAGAATATTCGTGAGTAATTTGTGTTAATATAAGAATACTCGTGAGTAATTTGTGTTAATATGAGAATACTCGTGAGTAATTTGTAATATTTAAGGCCAGATATTACTTTCTATTTAATAAACAGTGAATATCTAAAAAACAAACATTCCTAAAACTTGATCATATTATAATTCTATCCTTTATGTTTCAAACAATGAAATATAACACAATCTTCTCCTACAGATACACTGTTTTAAATGGTATTCCTGTTTATATAAAGTTATTAACTTATAATAATTATATCCTATATATGTGTTTGGTTTAAGACAATATAATGTAAGAGTTGTTTCTGCTTCAGATACACTGCTCCTGACGGCACTCCCATTCATGTGAAGTTTGTGGCTGACGAGAATGGCTTCCAGCCCCAGAGTGATATTTTGCCTGTTGCTCCAGAGTTCCCTCACCCGATCCCAGACTTTGTTCTCGAACAAATCAGAAAAGCTGCAGAGGAAGACGCTGCTGCTGCCGCTCGTGGTGAAGTCAACGACTACTCCTACTCTGAATCCGAATCCGACGAGGACGAGGCTCCCTCATATCTCTACAGCTCTCCTCAGTAATCAGTGATATTCTAATTTATATGTAATATTTATTATCGCATAATGTGTTTTTATCAATAAACAGTAATTAACAACTCTACATGTATACTGTATAACTGGCCCTTCTCTTTAGTTTATATGTAGCCACTTGGGAAATAAGATGATGATGAAGTATAGGTTATAGTCCTAAGAAATTATAATTATAGAGTTTCAAACTTATGAATCTCGGCCATCCAGTCCACCAAGGTCGTATTGGGTTCACATCACACTTGGTAACAATCATTGGGTGTATTTATGGATATGTATCAAGGAGTCCAGTTGGCTCCTGGTTTGAACGGTATTTTGTACGTGTCTAGTTTGTTGGTTTCCTTCTCTATGAAGATTTAGCTCGTGTTAAGCCAAAAAATATATAATGTGAAAACTATAATGCCTTATTAGTCAAAATAATTATATATATTCCATACGAAGATGTGAATATACAAGTAAATCGACAAGAATATTTTTTACAAGTTCACGTAGGTCAAAGGAAAACTATTGAGATGAAATAATTGTTCTAAAAAAATAAGATGCTTACTACCCTGCCAAAATATAGTTTTAGCGTACTGTAAATCACTCATTGTATTATATTTATGTGACGTAGGTTGTGGCACTGAGTCACTCTATTGGCAACATACGAGTACAATATATACAATGTAAATACAGTAGCTGGACGTAGCAAGAAACTGAGCACTAGCCAATACATGTTAGGACAAACTACTGTATAATATAAAATAAATTCATAACCCCTATATACTTGACTCATGTAATGACACCATTATGTAATTGAAGGGTAAAAATTGAGTGGTAATTACCTAGACTTTATAGATGTTTAAGTTTGTTGATTGAGACAATTTTAGTTCTTCAGTAGTTACACACACACATTCCAGTTCACCATTTTCCTAAAGTGTTGAGTCCTGGCGTTTCTTCACCATAGAATTTTCCCTTTAGTAAAGATATTAAAGATTTTTCGTCGAGTCATAAATTTCTATATTTTTCAAGTACTGTTTATAATATCATTTCATTGGACTACGAATAATACTGTAATATAGAACATAATATTTCAGTAGTTACTAAACCTGTGATTCCTTTCCTACCAACTTACTCTACATTAATTAACTAATACATTTCCAAGGCGGGTCACAAATTAATGTTCTAAGTAAGACAACATACACATTACAATTAGATAACTCAGCCACGTTCACTATATAATGCATGGTTAACTCACACTTGAATTATACCTGTATAATTATTATAGTCTTTCGTGTTTTCGTCCTCAGGTACAACATATTTCATATCTGCATAATAATATATGTACAGTTGTGGTCAATAATAATCATCCATATAGAGGTGACTCACGTAAGAGTTCGACACCTTCCCTCTGTTCATTAGCTGATAAACTATCCAATAAATAGGATAAGTACAATAATTTAACTTACTACAAACAGCTACTCACTCCTTTAAACAATAACATCATAATATTATATGAATGTGAAAACATTAGACAGCAAATTGTTTGAGATATCCATATGTGGATGATTAATATTGACCATGTATCAGTAATATGAACATTTTTGTTGCAAACGACATTATTATTTTTACTTAAATGAGTGGAATACAATGAAAAAAACCTCATTGTTGACAGCAGCACATACAGTATATATATCTCCTTCATAGTAAAGACTCGACCACCAATTATCTAGATCTAGGCATTGTTCAAGAAGCAGAAAATAAGCTTAGTGTATTAATATATATATCTGCTCCAAACGGAATATAGAATAAATAAGGGTACCGAACCAGACAGGGCTACACTAATGAGAGGGATTCCTGGTTACGTTCCTGTCGATCCTCAGAGAAGGTAAGGTGGAAGAAAGAAATGTTTATACGGGCTTAGGGTGTCACTGCATCAACACAATGACTACATAGTTACTGAGAAACCGCACACAAAATTTACCCATCATAATATCCTTTCCATGGTCGGAACACAAACACATGAATGTGATATTGAATTAAATACTCATACAAAATATAGGAGAATAAAGTATAAATTATGTTTGTTGTATAACATTTTAATGCAATAAACTGACAGCTGAAAGAATATCATATAAATAAGTGAACACACATCTTTTCACTGTATATTAAGATATGTTTAGAATCACTCCTCGTCAGAGTCGTCATCGAGGGCGTCCTGGTGGGCAGCAAACGCTATCTGTTCCAACACAAAAGCAGGGATGGGGTGAGGGAACTCAGGAGCCACAGGCAGCAGATCTGACTCAGGTTGGAAACCATTCTCGTTGGCAACAAACTTTACGTGTACAAGAGTGCCGTCAGGAGCAGTGTACCTAAAGGGAGATAAAGTGATTAAAATATGGATTATCATTTGTTATTAATAACTTCTATAACAAGAATAATATACCTAAAGGGAGATAAACTTATTAGAACATGAATATATCATTTGTTATTAATAACTTCTATAACAAGAATGATGTACCTAAAGGGAAAGAAACTTATTAGAATATGAATATGAATATATCATTTGTTATTAATAACTTTTATACAAGAATAATGTACCTAAAGGGAAAGAAACTTATTAGAATATAGCATATGAATATATCATTTGTAATATACGTCTTCATAACAAGAATAATATACCTAGAGTCTTAGAGTAAGAAGATGTTAACACATATTATATGAATATACCATCTATTATTGTATACCTTCCATAACAATAATGTACAATGAACAACATATGTCAAACTCACGAATATTCTCCAGCCTGAATGATGGAACCGTTTATACCGGTGGGTGAACCTCCCTGAGACAAAGTAATACCGTTGCCAGTCTCCACATCCACATTGAACCTTCCGTCTTCTTCATGGACTCGGTCGTCTCTCAAGATGGGAACTATATCCTCCTCGCTGGAATCAAAATCAGTTGGTGCGCCATAGCTGAGTTGAGGAGCCGCCAGGGCCACCACGATCACGAGCAGCTAAATGAGATTACTGTATTGTAGTGGTAGCAAGGATTATTAACCACACTCTACTTGACTGAACCATTTTTACGAGTACAAGTTTGTTTGTTTTATTATTATGTTCTGACACTGGACATAGGCATAATCAAGCCCGTTATCGTGGCCCAAGTCAACTGCTGCTCACACACACACGTCACGACTTCCGAACTGGTACCCAGCCACAGAGAGAGGAAAGTGAGGGTAATTCCCAAATACTGCAGCTGTTATGGTACCAGCGAGGGTGTTTTACGACGTTCGGTGGCCTTATAGTTAGTGCCTGATACTCAAATCGGAAGAGTAAATATTGATTGAACATACCCTTACGTATGAGATATATGTAAGACTTAAGTTAATTGTTTGATAATTATCACTTAAGGTACAGTAGTCAGTTATGCTCCAATCACTATCATCTTTCTTAATAATTCAAAGTTTATTAATTACTAACCCATAGATGACATCCCTGCCAACATATGCCAAGAATAATATAAGATCTTGTTGTTTGGTATAATATAAACATGCTACAGTTTTATCAATACCACTACATTCACAACTTGTTACAATAATTCTACTCTCCTAAAAAACTATCTATACCTTTACTACCTCTCTACAATATGTTTACTCACAAGTTTCATGTTGCAATAGAGTGTTGGTGGAGAGAACTGATAACCCAACAGCACCACCTAACCCTTATATATTCCATCCATCCTGTCCCCTACACCACCTTACCTTGAACCTTTCCCTCTAGCTACTGTCCCCCTTTCTACAGGTATGTATGTCTCTCCTTACTCATGCTGGTGCCTTTTATATAACGTATTGCTTATAGGGATATCTGTAGTATATGACAGACTGCCAACAAGTACTTTCCCCATTATAATCAAAGATAAATGAATAAAACATTTACACATTATTGTAATACATTTCCTAAGCTTACAAACTGAAAACCTGGATGAAAAAGCTTTCCAAATTCAGGGGCAAGAAACATGTCTAAAAATTTAGAAGACTTGTTTCGTGAACAGAGAGAACAAAATGACTACAACCTCGTCCAAAATGCTGAAAGAAACACAATGATTAAAACCTCGTCTAAATTGGTATCCGATCCCATGTGTGAGAAATATTCCACCAGTCTATGTTAACATGAATACATTCTCGGCCTAATTCTTGTCGACGTCACATTATTCATGAAGTGGGAAGAAACGTCATTCAAGGCACTACTTTGGTCGCCAAATACCACGGCTCAGACTGTGCTCAGGACAATTTGGGCTGCTCTTGAAGTGGTTAATAGCGAACTTATTAATTCACGCCCTACAGATTTTTCCTCGTGGATCTAAGCTTGAAATGATAACAATAGTCATTTAATTGTGATTAATTTTTATTGGAGACATACATTTCGCTAACAACTTAAAAGAGTTCTTATGTTTGTGTAGTAAATAAATAAATTAATATACCTACTATTACATCAGTAGGAAATCTACATCACATACAATTAATTATTTCATTCCTATTCATCATTTTCTTTAGAGGCAGCGGCATCTTCCAAGGCGGCCTTTGCAATCTGGTCGAGCACAAACTGAGGAATGGGATGAGGGAACTCCGGTGCGATGGGCAGAAGGTCAGACTCAGGTTGGTAACCATTCTCGTTAGCAACAAACTTTACGTGGACTGGAGTACCGTCAGGGGCAGTGTACCTGGAAGGGTAATGACAAGTGACCATCATTTTCATCTACTATGGTATAGAATAGTAGAATATTTGCTGTGCCTTCTTGGTGTTATATATAATTGGATATTTGCAGTATATTTAGTTTTATGTACGAGTGTGCGTGTGCGAACTTTTTTTTTTTGTATGTGTGTGTATGTGTATGTGTGTGTGTATGTGTATGTGTGTGTGTATGTGTGTGTGTATGTGTATGTGTGTGTGTGTGTGTGTGTGTGTGTGTGTGTGTGTGTGTGTGTGTGTGTGTGTGTGTGTGTGTGTGTGTGTGTGTGTGTTGTGTGTTGTGTGTGTGTGCACTTGACTGGATTTGGTCAATTATAAAGATGAGAATAATAATTACTATAGTAACACCGATCAACCAGTGTACAACTCCTGTACTCACGAGTATTCCCCAGCCTGATACACAGCACCGTTGGGTCCGTCTGGGGAGCCGCCCTGAGATAAACGAATACCATTTCCAGTCTCTATTTCTATGTTGAACCTTCCGTCCTCCTCATGGAAGCGGTCGTCCCTAAGGATTGGAATCACATCCTCTACAGAGACCAAGTCAGCGGGGGCACCGTAAGTGACGTGAGGAGCGGCCAGAGCCAAGGCGACTAGAACAACCTGTGGGAGAAGGACAAGTATAAGGACCCTGGGATTGTGTATGAAAATTGGAGTCATCTGATTCCTCCTGACCATACCACGAAACAAACTCCTTCCATGTAGGTGGAATTTCGTGGCAATATTTGAAGGACTTTTTTAACTCCAATTTTCTGACTGCATCACAGGGTCCCTTAAGTCTTCTGAGAACTTTATCTTCATGTAGGAAAGTTATACGTCATAGTATTTACACAAACACTATTAGTTTTTACGTCACAGCAATTACACGACCATTTCTTATATATGCATTTTTTCTCTATATATTTTTCCAGTCATTAGGTTCATTAGGTTTGCATGATGTTCACTGATACTCACAAGCTTCATGATGATGCTGGGGTGGCTGTGGATGAATCTGAGCACTGATGCCCTACCACAACCACTCTGTGTCTTTTATAGTCCCTGTCCCCTGCCCTACACGACCTTGCGTCCCATAGGCTTTCATCCATTCACACTTTATGTTTTTTTTTTTTCTCTCCTTTCTTATCTCACGCTATACTGCCAAGGCCGAAGGGGAGCTTATTACTTTCACTTGGGTCTCTCCTTCTCGTCCTAAATGATGCCTAATGATGCAACGAAGACATATCTTATATTTATTCGTCACTGAAACTTAATGTTATGCCAATACTCTACCTCTGAAAGTCATGATTATGTTTCAGTGGTAATATATCACAAATCCTTCACCACCACGAAACAATGATAAGTATTGGTTGTGCTTAGTTTTGTGTTTACCTAAGTCAGCTGTTGTCCTAATCTAAGCAAAGCCAACAGTACGGTACCTAGTTTTGTCTTTTCATTTACAAATATTATAGTTTCATCAAGGAAATTAAGGTCCCCTGTGATGTAGTTAGAAAATTGGAGATAAATGAGTCCTTAAAATAGTGCCACGAATAACCATCTTACTGTTATATGGAAGGAGTTTGTTTCGTGGCAAGGTCAGGAGGAATCAGAAGCCTCCAATTTTCATACACGATCATAGGGTCCTTAAGGTGTTGAATTTTATATTGAGACACTATTCAAGGGAACATATTAAGAAGTAGTATTGTTAACTCTGCTGCAACACACTAATAACTACTGGGAACTTTGCCTCCAGTTACGAGTTGTTACAAATTTGGCACAGCTTCTTTGGTTTTGCTTCTGGATAATTATAACCTCTCTCTTACTTCCCTCGACCCCAAGTCCAATAACTGTTCAGGAGGTAGAGACTTTAGGGGATGATATTAATACATTTGGTACATTGGTGCTATTTGATTCCTCCACAGTATGCCAGAAAACAGGACCAGATTCACAAAAATAATGGTGTCCTGTTTGCTTGGAATAGTTTGGAAGAATCAGTTGCTCCAGATTTATCAACACTCTACTATCACCTTAAGCTACATTCCTAGATAATCACACAATGCTGATTTTTTATATTTTTTTTATTGATGGATATTAGGCGCCGCAACATCGAGGTCCTATAGCGCCAGAAAAAGGTGATAGAGAGATGTGACAGCAAGCAGGAAATAAATAAAAAAAAGAGGTACAGTTGAAGAACTGGAAGCTAGTCGCTGGGGCCGAAAGGGCGCCAAAACCCTTAAAGTATTGCCCACATTACTACAGGCAATACACCCCTACGGGGTAATGCATGGGAACCATTTAGTCAGGTCTCTCACTGGCGACCTTCCTAGCATGGGAAGCCCTCTCTCCCCGAAATCGGGGCAGAGCAGGGGTCGGAGCCCCCTCTAGTCTAGCTCGCCAGGTTTCAGAGACACACAAGCCCCCCCACCACGTCAAGGCGGTTCCCGTTAGGGGGGACACAATGCTGAGTTAAGTAAATAATATACAAGATGGTTTTCCCACCCAAGAATCGAATGCAAGGCTAACATTTCTATTTACACTATTGTTCAATAATGATTTTGTTAAGGGGAGGTTCTCTTGTTGGTAAATTGGATGGAGACTGATTCCTCCAAAATATGTCAGGAAGCAGACCCCCTCAATGGTATTAACTAATAGGGGATCTGTTTGGTGATATAGTTTGTTGGGATCAGAGACCTTCCAATTCACCAACAACAATACCTCCTCTTAATTTCTGGATGTGGTTTGTGGTGTAAATCTTTAACACTCTTTATTAATTTCCTTCCTTTCCAACCCTTGTATTAACCAACTCCTATCTAGACCTTTCTACGAACCACCATCTGTAATTATTAAAATAATCCAGTTATTAAGAATTACACTTTGATTAACAAAACAACACTCAGTCAGATACTTAAGTTTAATTAAGGTATACTAATTTGCTCTAAGAGAGGTTAGAAGCAAAATTATCCATGGAATAGATAGTACAACCAATTAATCCCGTCCAAGTAATTATAGCTTGAAGTTCTTCCAATTATTAGCCGCAGCAAAAAATAAAAAAACAAAAAATAAAAAATAATCTACCTTATAGCCATCGAACACATGCTCCTCACACACCTCACATATTATACGCTCAAAACTCCCCAATCAAGATTAATGAAATTAAATAAAAATAATAAATAAATGAATATATAAATAAGAAAATAAAAATAAGTGTCCACAGCCAGTAAGGTTAGTAGAGATTTCTAGTATGTTACACCTCTCATTGTAGAGTGATCGAATTCTGAAGTGAACCATGCAACTCCAGTCCTTTTGTGATAAGTGAGTAATGAGAGGCAGCAGGAGAGGCAGGAGAAGAGGCCGGGATGTTAAGTTAAGTATAAGAGGCTGCTAAGTTGTTATTGTTGTTGTAGTTCCCCAGAATGTCTTTCCAAGCAATCCCGAGTCTGGTTGACCGAAGCCTCACAGATGCTCGGGAGTCAGGGTGATAATGAGATCTATTTCATCGAAGACAACAGAAGAGGGAACAACTGGCTCATGGTCTTGTACTCCGAGCCAACGAACCCATAACTTCCCTTGTTGTGCCACTCAATGGTATCCCCGAGCCAATGAACCCATTAACAGTTGCCTCCCCTGTTGTGCCACCCAATCAGGCCATCTCGCCAGCCACCCAGAAGGAATGAAAAGTAGTAAGAGAGACAGATCGAACAGGCCAGGGTGTGGTAGAGGATGCCAATTTCCTCATTTCTGGATAGAACCAGCCCTCACTAGGAAGAAAGAATAATAAGAGGAAGAGAAGTATACGCCAAGCCCCGTATGGAAGGGAGAGGAGAGAGTTGGAGGAAGATCGGGCTTGCGACTCTGGCTTCAACTCTACGAGTAAACCTCTTCTCAGGGATGCCGTTGGTCCACCAAAAAGGTGGATTCATCCGCCTTGTGAACAACATTTCCTCTGAACCAAGATAACCTAGTGCCCCAAACATTCCCAGCAAATACGATTCCCCCAAAATGTAAGAAAGTAATGGGAGAGAGGATGTAGGACAAGAGGCTGGGCTGGTAGGTTAGGTATAGGAGGCTGCTAAGTCTACAAGGTTACTAAAGTGTTTGTCTGACTGGTGATAGACAAGGTTTGAGTGAGATCAGATGGTAAGGTGCGTGATAAACACCAAAGGGAGGCTTTCATTGTGGTAATGCATGTGTGAATCAGGTGTTTGAAGTGAGAAAATTAATGGAAAGAGGTTGTTAGGAAGACTGCAAGCTATCCGAGACCAATGATAGAGTGAGTGGCGAAGATTTATGAAAGATATTGCAAATGGATGTATTTTTTTTTTGTAGAGGTAAGGATGTTGCATGCAGTAATGAGTTTCAATAATGATCGTGTTGCATGTGTATGAGTAACCTTGATGAAGTTATCAGTGACAGGTTTCCAGTGTTGATGAGAGTGAGACAGGTTGTGTGGAGTGGTTGTATCTATTGTGTGTGTGTTCCTTGGGTGAAGTGATGGAAGAGGGTTGGTTATAGGCAAGAACAAAGCAACAACAACTTAAAGTTTGACAGTAGTCGTAGTTATTGAAAACCTGTACAGTGAAAATTATAACTTTCCTTTCGAAATAATGATATGTATGAATTATCGATTAATCTAATTAACTAAAATAGATATCCATTAGATATTAAATTCGTGTATTGAGAACTACTGTATATGCCTTGAAATGTAGTTGTCCTTTCTGATTCAGTGAGGGCATCAATAAATCAGTAGTCAGGATGATTCACTGTACATAAACAATATTTTCCCCAAAGCAAAGATGTAGTAACCAACGAGAGGAGGCCGTCAAACTTGTTCCGAGTTGTGGAATTCCAATTATCGAGGAGAACAAATAGTTGTAGCCTCTGAGAACTGATTCATAAAACGTGAGGTATTTGTATTCCCTCTAATGGAAACTCGTTAGTAGCGTTTTTGTTAAGAAAAATGTAGTATATCTAGTGCGATTAAAGATGTTAATTAAACACTTAAATACAACTGCAGGCCTTATGGACATTTTCCGAAATCAACGCCAAATCATTATGCAGCCTTTAAGAATACCTATATCAATTCAAGGATTGATTATTAAAGACTCCACTACATTTACTGCTAAGGAAAATAATGATGCAGGTCCATGTCATCATTATGGATATTGATAAAGCAGTTACGGTGCTAGATAATTACTTCTGAGGTATATAAGCGTGGGATCATCAACAATATTAATCAAGACAATTTTCTGGTGATGATGATTCGGTACATCAGTTTATAACCCTCGTGAAAATGACACAATTATATTAATGTGTGTGTGTGTGTGTGTGTGTGTGTGTGTGTGTGTGTAAGAAGAGATTAGAGTAAAGAATAATATAGGTATATCATACACACATATTCTGTACACAAGTTTATTAAAAAAAAAATCATCTAATAAATAATTGAGTGAAAGAAGGTCTGTGTACTTATGCGGCTGACTGACATCGAGAAAAAAAAAACCACGTGTATTATTTGTAGACGAAGAACATTAATCCTCGTCAGAGTGAGAGTCAGAGTCGTCATCGAGGGCGTCCTGGTGGGCAGCAAACGCTATCTGTTCCAACACAAAAGCAGGGATGGGGTGAGGGAACTCAGGAGCCACAGGCAGCAGATCTGACTCAGGTTGGAAACCATTCTCGTTGGCAACAAACTTTACGTGTACAAGAGTGCCGTCAGGAGCAGTGTACCTAAAGGGAGATAAACTTATTAGAATATGAATATATCATTTGTTATTAATAACTTCTATACAAGAATAATGTACCTAAAGGGTAATAAACTTATTAGAATATAGCATAAGAATATATCATTTGTAATATACGTTTTTTCATAACAAGAATGATATACCTAGAGTCTTAGAGTAAGATGTTAACACATATTATATGAATATACCATCTATTATTATATACCTTCCATAACAATAATGTACAATGAACAACATATGTCCACTCACGAATATAGCATACAAGCATATTATATAATATTATAATGTTATTAAAATATATCACAACTATACCATCTATTATTATATACCTTCCATAACAATAATGTACAATAAACAACATGTGTCTAACTCACGAATATTCTCCAGCCTGAATGATGGAACCGTTTATACCGGTGGGTGAACCTCCCTGAGACAAAGTAATACCGTTGCCAGTCTCCACATCCACATTGAACCTTCCGTCTTCTTCATGGACTCGGTCGTCTCTCAAGATGGGAACTATATCCTCCTCGCTGGAATCAAAATCAGTTGGTGCGCCATAGCTGAGTTGAGGAGCCGCCAGGGCTACCACGAACAAAATAATCTGATGGAATAAAAGAATGGCATAAATTTTAGAGGTACTGTATGTAATGGATTGTAAGTATACATTATCTATACATCATAAACCCAATTCATTTCAACTAGGAACTTCTCCATATGCACAATTTTCTTCATACTACACTAAAAAATGTATTCGGCGTCGCCTGGATATGTTTAATAAAATACAAAAAGTACTCGCTCTCTCGACAGAATGTTCCCGAGAGATTCTAAGCAACTTTCCGGAGCCTTGGTTAGTCTATAGGGAATATTTTTGCGTTTTCTGTGAATACCCTGATTGGTAACCTATTATCTATATCTCTATTACTTATTATACCCAGTATATGCGATGGTTTGTGTAAAATTTCACTAATGAATCTGCGATATTGTTGCAGGTAAGGTAGACATTGGCTACACTCCTACACACACGTTTATAATATTTAGTAACTAGGAAGTAACAGACATTTCCAAAATCGTATTGTGGTATCATTTCGAGAACTATATCTCTACTGCTGTCATTGTTGGACACTAATGTTGATATTCTCTCTTGTACAAGTTGCCAGTCTACACAGAGGGTTTAGAAATAGATATATATATATATTTTTGTATACAAGATTTTCAAATGACCAGTAATATATCTAAGGCAATGTTGCAGATTTGCAAAGCAAATAAAATAACGAAAGAATCTGAGTTCTTAATCACGAGGTCCACTCGTTGCACATAACTTGGAAAATATGTTTTTTTCGTGACAGAGGTTTCGCTTTTTTTTTTTTCGTTTTTTTTTTCTTGGTAAGATAATAGTTATAGAAACGTCAAGACTTGATCTTCAGTAAATATTTACTTTCTCTCTGGGTGTTTACTCTGTATAAATTTATGTCTGTATTTATATAAAATTATATATTCAGTTAATACACTGTTAGCTTTTCTTACCAACTTCATGATTGAACACTCTTTTAGAACTGCAATTTAAGCCACCTGTCTGGGCTTTATATACCTGTAGTTTTTCTTTCTTCCCTACCCTATACAACCTTGTGTCCCATACCCTTTCATCCACTCTCATTTTCTCTGAAGGTTAAATAGCTCCATAGGTCCACTGTCTAGGTGACATATATATTGGCTATTTTAAAGTGTGTTGAAATTATATTGTTTGATATGCATAATTAATATATAAATTTAAATTCTCACAATTCTGCTGTAGGTCTAACTAACTATCCGTATTTAGTAATAACATGTGCCCAGGTACTGTATTTGTTATATATATTTGGAGTAACATATTAATAGTATTTCAGCTCCCTTCCTCTAATGTTTATTGCACTTCATCCTGAGTTCATTTCGAGCCAAGCATCTTTTTCTTGTGTGTTTGTTCAGATGAGGTAATGTCGTTCGTTCTAAAGGCAGGAATATGTGGTTCAGTGTATTCTCAATTCTTGACCTCACTATCTGTCGATATTTCTCACAAATTTTAATATAGCGGTACACACATCTTCTAATCTTCTTAACCACAACGCATTTTTGTAATATCAACAGGTACACAAGCATATTATAATTAACAAAAATATTTAAGCCAGGAATGAATTTAGGGTCAGGCGAAGTTACAAATTACGCATTTACTTAAGCAGGGAATTATTCAGGCGAAGTTACAAATCCAGAAGATATTTAAGTACCGACGTGATGCAGTAAGAATTTTAGAGGTTAGCTAGTCCTTCAAACATTGCCACGAAACAACACCTACATTGTAAGAGCTTGTTTCGTGGCAAAGAACCTAGTCAGGAGAAATCAGAAGCCACTACCACAAGCATTATACATAATCACAGGGTCCCATATATATGCAAGGAATAATTTTAAGGTCAAGGGAAGGCACAATTGGATTATCTTAAAGGCAAAGACGAGACCAAACTTCTATTCCTTTTTCCTACCTTCCCAACCCCTACACAGTCACCATGAACGAGAGAGACTTAAGCTGACTTTCCTTTGCAATACTACAGTCATCTTTATTGCTCCCTTTACTGTAGCTAACACTGTCGCGACCTTCCCCCTAAAACTATAGCAGGTAAAATAGTAAGAGAGGTCTTGAACATGGACTGAATTACCTTACCTTTTACATATCACTGAATTTTAAAACGTCGATATTAATGTCACAAGAGGGGAAAGGACTGGTCAAAAAGGTATACATATTGTTGTTACCGTATGTACCGTATTTTTTAAAACTGCTGTTCTAAGCGATAAGAGTGAAGGTAAGTGATAAGAGTGAAGGTAAACAATAAGAGTGAAGGTAAGCGATTAGAGTGAAGGTAAGCGATTAGAGTGAAGGTAAACAATAAGAGTGAAGGTAAGCGATAAGAGTGAAGGTAAGTGATAAGAGTGAAGGTAAGCGATTAGAGTGAAGGTAAACAATTAGAGTGTAGGTAAGCGATAAGAGTGAAGGTAAGTGATAAGAGTGAAGGTAAGCGATTAGAGTGAAGGTAAACAATAAGAGTGAATGTAAGCAATTAGAGTGAAGGTAAACAATAAGAGTGAAGGTAAACAATAAGAGTGAAGGTAAACAATAAGAGTGAATGTAAGCGATTAGAGTGAAGGTAAACAATAAGAGTGAATGTAAGCAATTAGAGTGAAGGTAAACAATAAGAGTGAAGGTAAACAATAAGAGTGAAGGTAAACAATAAGAGTGAAGGTAAACAATAAGAGTGAAGGTAAGCTATTAGAGTGAAGGTAAACAATAAGAGTGAAGGTAAACAATAAGAGTGAAGGTAAACAATAAGAGTGAATGTAAGCGATTAGAGTGAAGGTAAACAATAAGAGTGAATGTAAGCAATTAGAGTGAAGGTAAACAATAAGAGTGAAGGTAAACAATAAGAGTGAAGGTAAACAATAAGAGTGAAGGTAAACAATAAGAGTGAAGGTAAACAATAAGAGTGAAGGTAAACAATAAGAGTGAAGGTAAACAATAAGAGTGAAGGTAAACAATAAGAGTGAAGGTAAACAATAAGAGTGAAGGTAAGCAATAAGAGTGAAGGTAAGAGACCAGTTTTTACCATCAGAGATCTGAGTGTCACACGTGGCTTGTCAGTGTTAAGAAAGATATGGTGTTATCTCACTTGGAATGCCACTCTCGCCTATCCAGAATTAAAGGTGGTAATTCACTTTTGTTACATCGGAGTGCCTTGATGCCTCCAAAGTGTGTCAGAAAACAGGACCAGATGAACAAAAATAATGGTGTTCTGTTGCTTGGGATAGTTTGGAGGAATCAGTTGCTCCAGATTCGCCAACACATGAAGCTTTGGAAACTATATATCACTCGGTGTCAGTGAAGAGGGTTTTACAATGTTGGTAAATCTGGAGTACCTGATTCCTCCAGACAATTCTTAACTAAAAGTCACCATTATTTATGTTAATCTGGTCCTGTTTCCTGGCATACTTTGGAGGACACAAGGTGCTCCAATGTACCAAAAGTAGTCCCCCCCCCCAAAAAAAAAAAAAATAATAATAATAAAGTGATGCTCATAGGCTACTTCCATCATACTTCACTGACTTAGTCCTCTCTCTATATAACGTTGTAATATTTTCTATATAGGTTCTATAAAAGACGTTTACTACTCGGTGGTAGTAGTCAGTAAATGTGTGTTAGTTATTCCCCTAATCCTCAGTCACTACCTTAAAGATATAGAATAATAAATTTGGCGAGAAAGATATTGTGTTTATTGAATAAAATGGCAAGATTTTAGAAAAACATAAAGCAACAACAATCATAATTTTACATAAACTTAACTTTAAGAATTACCACCTTGCCATAATTTTATTGTTTATGCGATACACCAGATTATCAGATTATTTATATGCATATTTGGGGCATAGAAGGTGAGAAGGAATTAAATATTACCATCTTATTTTTTACTGAGGCTTACAAATATGTCACAGGCGACCGATGCATCTTTTGAATAAACATTATGAGATTTTGCTTAACCCCTCGTCTAGATCTTGTGATGTTTACTTTGGCAAACACCTAATGTAACTTTCCCTTCAGTATGATGCATAGGCTACTCTCTCTCTCTCTCTCTCTCTCTCTCTCTCTCTCTCTCTCTCTCTCTCTCTCTCTCTATTAAGTATATTTTCCCCCGTTAATCTTTTGTCACTTTCGGTCACTTTCCTTCTTCTGCATCACGTTGGTATTACCTGTGGTACAGTAATGTGGACAGTCCTTGGATGATTTGTACGCTCCTTCGGCCCTAAACTACTCTCTTCATTTCTTCTTCTGTTCCTCCTTTCCCACTGATTCCTTCTTGTCTGGTGTGTCTCCTCTTTGTCTTCTTCTTTGTGACTACAAGGTCTTTCTGGCCATACATAGTCTTCTTTCTCTACTAACACGCTCTTTTCTCCGCATACCAAATATTTTCCAAAATTAAACCTTATCTCTGTCAATAAAAGGATGTACGAATAGTCAGATATATTTGACAACTGGAGCAGACCATTATTACTATGATTTCCCAATTGTATGTTAATAAAGCCTAATAAAGTAAAAGTTCACGGTCACCTTCTTCTTAAATTAAAACTTAGCACGTCCACAGTAATGGATTGAGTAAATAAAACCCTTGATAGGAATGTGTACATGAAGGTTGTCTATTTTGAACTATGTGTATTCGGGATCTAATAATATATTTTTATTATCATCATTAATAATAGACCATTTAACGTAATCACTAGATGTCTCACTCTCTCTCAGGTTACTATGAATACATCATAATATTGGCAGAAAATGAGAACATCGTTTGCATTGATTCATGTTAACTAACGCCTAATGTGACTTACCTGTACAGTATATTCATTATTGATATATAGGATAAAGAATAGAACTCATATTTTCATTATATTTTAGTCAACATATCCACGAGATTCATGACTGGCAGCAGTATGTGAGTTTATGAATACTTTGTGTGAAATGTATGTATGTTTGTGGATGTGTCCCCCTTCGATGTCTTGTTGCATAAACTGGAGAACTAGTAATTCCTCCAAACTATCCAGGAAACAAGTCGCCTCTATGTCACTAATTAGAGATATGTTTCGTTATATAGTTTGGATGATTCAGTAGAACAACAACTGACTAAAAAAAAAGGTGCTCTCCTTCAGTTGACCGATATATGCTATCTCACATATCAGTAGTGGTGGATGGAGGGATGGAAGGACTCATTAGCGGGTTGGTATGCTGCCTCCCATAGATTATAATATTCATCACAGAGAAGTTAGGTTGATGGACAGCAGTAGACCTTAACCTCATCTGAACTGACCACTTTACCTGATTCCTCCGTTGGTGGTGGACATGTTCAGTGAAGCAGAAGAGGACACTGTTTAATGTTGGCCCCGATTCCAACCCCACACTTAGGGAGGAGGGGTAGGAGGAGTAGGGGGAGGGGTGGGAGGGGTAGGAGGGGGAAGGGGAGGGGTAAGAGGAGTAGGGGGAGGGGGAGTTGGGTTAGGGGGAGGAGGAGTAGGGGGAGGGGTAGGAGGAGTAGGGGGAGTTGGGTTAAGGGGAGTTAGGGAAGAGGGAGTTGGGGGAGGGGAGTAGAGAGGGGGAAGTAGAGGAGTAGGGGAGAAAGGGGAGTAGGGGAAGGGGAGTAGAGGGGGGGAGAGAGAGAAGGATTGGGAGGAGGGGGAGGGAAACGGACACCTACTTATTTAGCCTCTTACCCCTCCACACGACTCTCCTTCCCCCCCCCCCCACCCCCACTCCCACCACCACCCCATTCTCGTCTACTATCTACCCTGAATTTCAAACCGCATTCCTCACCGAGGTTGGTGTCAGGGTGGGAGCTGGAAATAAGGGCCAGCCTCTCTCTCAATCTTTACATAGTACTTTACACCATTTAGGCTTCTGTGACCTGTCGTCGTTACTGTCTCTCTGTTGCTATCTCTCTTTCTGAAGCTTTCTCTGTCTCTATCTTTCTTTCTCTCTCTCTCTCTCTCTCTCTCTCTCTCTCTCTCTCTCTCTCTCTCTCTCTCTCTCTCTCCATCTCTCTCTGTAGCTATATCTCTCTGTAGCTTTCTCTGTCTCTGTCTCTCTCTGTATCCTTTTCTGTCTCTTCATTGTCTGTCTGTGTCTGTCTCTCTTTCTCTCTTTCTCTCACGCTCTTCACAATTTGTTTTATTATTAATGTTGATGTTGTGATACATTTTTTTTTACTGAAATATTAATTACTCTGCTGGCGACTCGTGAACGAAAAAAAGATAATATTTTCCTTCCCAATTTTCTTGTCATAATAGATTAGTATCGAACTGTCTTTTGTGCAACACAATATTATTTAAAGATCCGTAGCAAAAATTCATTATTCTAAATTCAGTTGTTGATTGCAAAGCCCATTATTATGTTGAGGACCCAATGATCGTGTATGAAAATTGATGGCTTCTGATTCCTTCCTACTAAGCCACGAAACATACCCCTTCCATATAGGTCGTGTTTCATGGCAAAATTTGAAGGACTCATTTACCTCCACTTTTCAGACTACATCATAGGGTCCCTTAGGTCAACATATACAGATAGGTGAGGTGGTTCATTTCCAGTTGACCGAGTTGTGACGAAGCCTTCATTGTTCCCAGCCAGCCAAGACTGGTGTGTCCAGTAGTGGTGGTGGTGGTGGTGGTAGTGGTGGTGAGAATGGTAGTGGTAGTGGCAGTGGTGGTGGTAGTAGTGGTGGTGGTGGTGGTGGTGGTGGTGGTGGTGGTGGTAGTGGTGGTAGTAATGGTAGTGGTGGTGGTGGTGAGAATGGTAGTGGTGGTGGTAGTGGTAGTGGTGGTGGTGGTAGTGGTGGTGGTAGTAATGGTAGTGGTGGTGGTGGTAGTAGTGGTAGTGGTGGTAGTAGTGGTAGTGGTAGTGGTAGTGATAGTGGTGCCCCTTTAGACTCCACCCTGCCTTTCTTACTCTCCTTAACCTCCTTATTCACCTGCTGGCTCCTTAATCTGTAAACTTTAACCCTTTACCATAAGTAGTTCATAGACTGGTAAGCATTTTTTTTTTTTACCCAAAGATAATAATTATACAGTGAGGGTGTAGTATCATCCTTATTCCTAAAGGGACCCCCTGTGTTGTAGTCTGAATATTGGAGGTAAATGAGTCCTTCATATATTGCCACGAAACACCACCCATATGGAAGGAGATTGTTTCGTGGCATAGTCAGGAGGATTCAGAAGCCAACAATTTTTATACACGATCACAGGGTCTTTGAAATTAGTGCCTTGTTTAGATTTTACTAAGATTTTGTCCCCAATTCCGGAGTTTCCCCACGGCAGGTCAGATGGTGTGGTGCTCGCCACAGAATAAATTTGTCTCGGAGTTAAATGTACAAAGGCTGTCTGTGAACGATAGAGGGTAATCAAGATAGCCTTCAGCTTTTCGGTCCCTGGTTTTTCCTGTTGAATGTTATGATGAAAACTGGATTAAGAATGTTTTTTTTTTTCTGGTAGAACTCGTCTTTTCATTTTGCATCATAATTTTACACACTCTAACTTAGCCAAATGAGTCTTATATTTACTCACCATGTAATATTATTCCACTGGTAACACTTTACTGGCACTAAAATGATGCGTGCAATTTTAAATGTTAATTAAGCTTCCAGGAACCTGATTGTCATCCCCCACACGAACCACTTTTATAAAAATAATAATAATAATAATAATAATAATATATTTATAAATTGCGGGATAACACTGTTCATTTAATGTCAACAGAGTCTGAACACATTTATTCTTTCTTTTTGATCGTTTCGTCATTCTATTTGTCAACATTTACTTCTATTATGATACATGGGATAGTAAATATGGGTTCACGTTGCTTGCTCTTACAAATCATAGGCGTCTATCTGTTCATGACCATTATCCCTGTAATCTCCATAATACCTTCGTTATCTAACTCTGGATCTGTGAAGTAGCCAATCACACGTCAGATTTAATTCTGATTCCACCTCTGACTTTATCATTGGGTGTTGTCTCCGGCCCCCAAGCCAAGCCAAGCCAAGCCAAGCGCCGCCCACACCTCACTAGCCCTTCCCCTGCCCTGCCAGTGTTGACGGCTGGGTAGGTAGGTCAGCGTCCCCGTCACCTGCCCCTCATGGTCAAGTCCTGCACCACCAAATTTAGAGCCTCGCCATCCATACCTCTATAGATTTCCCTCGGCGGTGCCTAATTCTACTTTCTTTTTCTTGTCTTTTTTTCTTTGTAGATTTCCCTTGGTGCCTAATTTTACTTTTTTTTCTTTTTTTTTCTCTAGATTTCCCTCGGTGCCTAATTTTACTTTTTTTTTTTTTTCCTGACTATGATTACTGGATTGGGACTAATGGTGTTCAGGCCGCATGTAACCGAGTCAAGGAGAGGTAGGTAGCCCAGAGCTGTTTAGAATTTAATTGGCAATCACTAGAGGCAGTCTCTTGCCATATTTACGCCGGAATCAGTCAGGCTGTGATAAAGTCACTTAATTAGAATTTCATGTGGTCAAGCGGGGTTATGTGACAATGTAAGACAAAGTGTATTCGTTTCTGAAATGTCTCCTAATCGATTAAAACCCACCAAACTGGGTTCTCTGACAGATTTATTAAGGAAAATGCCAATAAACATCTCCTTATCCGTTATTTATGTACAGGACTCCCAGGCTAACGTTACACTCACCCACCAATCCTATTACTTCTCTTTATCAACTGTCTCACATTGCCTCCCTCCATGTTTATTGATTGTTGTTCCTTCCCTTAGCAACACACTCATCCCACAACTCACTCTGTCTCGTTCTCCCTCTCATTCTCTGTCTCTGTCTCTATCTCAGGACTCACTCAGTTGGTTCCCCAGACATCCCAATTAATTTTTTTAAACATACGTATTTAAGGTTTAAGCTTCAAACCAGAGAGAGAATTATATGATACCACCAACTTGACAATATTGAACTCTACACTTGAGAGAAGAATGAGTGTCTGCAATAATGGAGGCCGGGTCCTAAAACTAGTCTTTCTCACCCAGCGAGTTTACCAGGCGTCTACTTACACTTTAAACTGCCACATTGTTGATACCATCATGTCTTGGATATTCCATAAGAGAACACACATATCTTGGTGTTGGTTTCGAAGGGTGGATGTAAAACCTTCATTAAACCTATGGAATTATCAGCTTTCACTGGATGACTGTCCAGTACTGTTACCCTTGGTGCCACACTCAAGTTTAGACATTGACATTATCCTCGGTAAACTTGGCAGACCTTCCCAACACACACCACTGCTCAATCCAACAATGTTCAGCACACTCTTACTCTTCTTCTGATTATTTACCAACCCTGAGAAGCAGGATGGTATCATTTACATCGAATCTTGTACCATTTTCTGCCCGGATTTGTCGCATGGTATTCATTTTTTTTTTTTTTAATATGGCACCGAAACAGTTGCTGACTCCGCACCTTTCTATACCTCCGTCAATCATTTTACCTTCTGTAGTAAACTATATTTGACTAACTTACTGCTCTAATTAATAAGATATAATTATATACTCGCAAATAAATACAACTTATCTCATATGTTAGTACGGCCTGCATGAATATTTTCTTTTTTACCGTGTGACGTTGACTGTGTTTGCCTCCAATGTAACCCTCACCTGCGTTTACGATCCCCTCAAAAAGTTATGAGTCTTCAAACAAGGCAATGCATATCCACTTAATTAAGCGGCTGAGTAGGTTACATAAATATTTAAAGTGAAAATTCGAGCATTGTTTTAGTTCATCTCTAACTCGACACTCTAAAGCTGTATGTATATATATGTATACTATGATGTAATCCAAGAAACTCTACTGAAATTTGTACATTAAATAGGATTATATATGAGTGAATATAATTTACAACCAGTTTCTCTGTATAGGAACTGAATGCAGAAAATATATCTAACTTCATAAAGTAGATAGGCTACAGTGTCACCTTTAATAAACATGTGAGTAACAAATGGTTAGGCACATTCTGTAATCACATCCACCAACACAAACATCACACATTTAACACAAACATCACACATTTAACACAAACATCACACATTTAACACAAACATCACACACATATTTAACACAAACATCACACACACATTTAACACAAACATCACACACACATTTAACTCATAACTGTTCAGCTGTCGGAACAGAAACAGAAACTAATGCCTCCTGAGTCCAAATGGTCATGACACAATAATGGCAGAAGGCTTAGTGACGCTAATTCAGTGTTGACTTTTAAACAGTTACAGAAATGATTGTGAGCCACCTGTTTGCCTTCATGTGAATAATTCCTAGATAAGCCCAGTATATATAAAAGATGATAACAAAATTGTAACTCAAATTGTAACAACATTTCCGAAAGTATTTTTATTTGTTATTAAGTACAGACAATCATAGGAGGGGATAATTATTTGCAACGACGAAGGCCTGATGACACTCGGAGACATTCTTGATCCTGCAATAAAATTTAGATAGGTAAGAGTTTATTATTTTGGTGGTAGAGTATCCATCCCTCGGTTACCCATGCCAAGCTTTATTAATTAAGGGGGTGTGGGAGTAGGGGACAGACTTGGGGGGAGCTGGGGGGGGGGGGGAATAGGGGGACAGGCTTGGGGTGGGTAGAAAGCCTGTCCCCTATTCCCGCACCCCCCCTAACCCCCCCAAGTCTGTCCCCCTACTCCCGCATCCACCAAAAAACCCCTACCCCCCCCCAAGCCTGTCCCCCTATTTCCGCACCCCCTTAAGGGACCCTGTGATGTAGTCTAAAAGTTGCAGAAAAATCAATAGTGCTTCAAATATTGCCACGAAACACCACCTATATAGAGAAGGAAGGAGCTTGTTTCGTGGCATGGTCAGGAGGAATCAGAAGTCTCCAATCTTATACACGATCACAGGGTCCTTAAGATATTGTTTGTTGTTGTTTGTTCTCAATTACAGGGGCTTTGGTAATAGAAAAAAATAAATCCTAATCTATTTTGTTTGGGATAATTATTGAGTCGTATTTATTTATTCAACACTATTATTGCTGACATATTTTTGCACTGCTTAGAAGGTCTTAATAATCAACTTAAGAATGTACCCCCAATGCTGAGAGGGGTCAAGGTCAGGTGAGGCAATAGTCAAAGGTCGTGTTCTAGTAGTGAAGTCAGAATGTGGATTGACCCATTTCTTACTAGGACACACTAATGACATTCCCACTGATGCATGTCAAGCAAAACAATAATACGTACTGTAATGTTATTGATTAAGTTTTTATTTATTTTCTAATCTATTCCACAAGGACCACAATGGACGACTTTTTTATTCTCAGACAAACGAAATCACAGTTTTTTTTATTATTTATCCCTCTTCATAACACCTCCTATACTCGTCTTATTCCACAGATGCATAGTTAAACTCATCATATTATAATGGTTCTATGACAATGACATATCCAGATGGTCCTCTTTAACATTTAGCATATCACGTAGTTATGAAAAAAAACGAGAAAAATTTTTCCTTATAATATTGTTTGTTGTACAGTCACAAGCACAAATAAGTATCCAGGTGTGCTTCGAATACCTATAGAGACAGTAAATAAATGCATAATAATAAGATCTCCATTGGATTTTAGTTCGTTGGTGAATTGGTGAACTGTTCAAAGCTTCAACCAAACATGGATACTTATTAGTGCTCGTGACTGAACATCGACTGGCTTGAACAATGTTGGCCTGATGTCGAGCGAAAACAAACTTGAACACTTAAAATTCTTGTCAGCAGTGAAATCTTGTTTTCATATACAAGAATGTGAGTATAAAGAAAAGCAGGGATACATTTAAATTTATATTCGTATTTTCCCTGAAGCCACCAACACCCTCAGTGCTGATTTTTTTTTTTTTTTAGTTTTTAAGACTTTATAAGTTTTCTTCATATTGTTGTCATGTCATTTATTATTTGTTGTTCACTTCTTGATTCTTGAAAAGCCTTGTTCAGATTCAGAATATGTTGTTGTTGTTGTTTATCATATTTTTAAACATCACGAACCAAATACACAACATATCATAACACTAGAAAGCATATGAAGAGGATTTGTGTGTTAAAACTTACTGTGTACTTCTTGAGGTGGGTTGGATAGTGTTGGTAATTCTGGAACAACTGATTTCCCACCCCCACCCAAAAAAAAAAACTTCCAAGCAACATGCCACCATTATTTTTTTTGTTCATCTGGTCCTGTTTCCTGGAATGCTTTGGAGGAATCGAGGCACCGCTATGTACAGTCACGATCAAAAGTCCTGCATCGGGTGAATGACATTGAGCTGTGAGAGTGAATCTTAATGAACCAATATTACAGAGACACAGTTATAGTTTCGAGGCAGTTTTATTCAAAGGTGTTACAGAACTATTGACCATCACTATACCACCAATCAGTCTTAGTACGATGAGGCTGAGTGAGTCCTCCTTTATTACCCTTCGTTACACAAGAACATTTATTCATAACAAAGATTGTGAAAAGCATTAGAGATACTGCAGTCACGATCACTATTTAGTATACAGGTGTGCTTCGAATACCTCCTAGAGACAGTAAATAAATGAACAATAAGTTCTCCATTGGAATTAGTTCATTGGTGAATTGGCCTGTTCAAATCTTAAACCAAAACTGTATAGTTATTAGTGCTCGTGACTGTACAGTGATGATCCAAAACCAATATCCAGGCCTTGTTGTTGAAGTGTCGAATATTATGACATATCAGTGAATAATTTCCAAAGTATCATTCCTACCACATATTTTCCGTCTTAGCTGGAGTAATGAAAGGACAATAAAAAAAATAATTTAAATAAAAAAATATTACGAATTTTGGTTTGTGACTGCACACTACTGCACATTTTGTATTCTCTCGTTGCAGCCACACGACGACCCACAAGTGTGAAAAGAAGAAGAGTATGAGTATTCCCACACGCTTGGTACAGTCACAATCAAATAACCACCAACACTTTTCTTCCATCGTGCAAATAAATCAGAAAATAAATCAGTATCATACAACAACACCTTATGTCAACTCAACCCCCTCAATTATTATTATTATTATTATTATTATTATTATTATTATGAGGTGCTGCAAAATCATACATACACGTGTTGTTGTTCTTTATTACCAAGGTATTTACTACGATGGAAGGAAAGTGTCGGTGGATACTTGATTGTGGCTGTACATACATACATAGTGTTGAGTACAGGAGTGGTCAGGTGGGTACAGTATACATACACACACGCAACTTGTAGGTACAAATAGCAGAATAAAACCCTCATTGCCAAGACGGTCATATTCTCTAGCTCTCTCCCCTAGCTGCCAATTCTCCTCACCCCAACCTGTCTGTATGTGTGTCGGTCTCTCTCTCTCTCTCTCTCTCTCTCTCTCTCTCTCTCTCTCTCTCTCTCTCTCTCTCTCTCTCTCCCTAGCCTTGTCACGGACTGGCTAGCCTCGTCAGATGGAACTAGGGCAGGGACATGAATAATGAACGCGTTGGTGGCCAGAGCAAATATAATTCTTTTCCACTTTCTTAACTCAGAGAGAGGTTGGTTGGTTAACACTCTTGCATAGATCGTCACTCAAGATTCGGTGGGACATGTGAGCTGTTGTTCCCACTAAGGTGACGGAGTATTGTAAAATGTAAATTGGTCCTCATTACGTGTGTACCGTCACCACCACCACCAGGGTCCGGAATCACAGTAAAAAGACAAGCTATGATAAAAAAAAACACACTCTATGTATGTATGTATCTGATGCTGAGACTGTGGTATGTACAGTTGAGCAAGTAGAAAGTGCAAGTAAAATATGACGCAATTAATTAAAACTAAAAATAAAATAAATAAATTATGAGTGTATATGTCCACATCTGGTTACCAATGCAACTTTCAGTCAGTCACGTTCCACTTTACATTGGTTCTGGAGTCTTAGATCCGTAGTTTATAAAATATTTGAAGGCCCTTACTGGAGCTTTATGAATCCTCCAAACTACTCCAGGCAACAGATTCCCTATTAGAAACACTGAAGCGTTCTGTGGCCTGGATTATTTGGAGGGTTCATAGAGCTCCAGTAAGGGCCCTCAATTTTTTTTAAACTACGGGCCTTAGTCATTCATTCATAAAAATACTAGGGTTTACTACAAAGAACTGAAAGATATTGCTATATACACTAACATTTTTCTTGCACTTTTTATTTGGTCAACTGTACCCTCCGACAGTACGAATTACTACACCCTGAACACAGTTTTTATTTTGAGGTGTGATAGAAAGCAGTAACAAAAAATTCTACTTTGGACATTTCTCTATTGAATTAATTAAAGAGAAAGACATAATATTTTACTTGTTTATTTGATTTACATAACATTTCATTACTCGAGTTTGAAGGAATCAGTAACCAACAACTTAAGGGGGTGTGGGAGTAGGGGACAGGCTTGGGGGGGGGGACTGGGGGCGTGCAGGAATAGTGGGACAGTCTTGAGGTGGGTAGAAAGCCTGTCCCCCTATTCCCGCACCCCCCAAAGCCTGTATCCCTATTCCCGCACCCCCCAAAGCCAGTCCCCCTATTCCCGCACCCCCCAAAGCCTGTCCCCTTATTTCCGCACCCCCCTAACCCACACAAAAATAAAGGTCCCACTTAAATTAAAGCTGCAAAAATCCTCTCTCTCTACGTATGCTCTGGAAACAAAGAATGTCTATAGAATCATAAGTAAAGCCGAAGAAATAAAGATGCAGGAAATAAACGGGGAAATTAAAACCTCTTGTCCATCGATACTAGTATATCCATTAATCGATCCTCTTAGCTGTAACAAGGAGAAGGCTGAAGTGTGGTGGTGCCTGGATATGGATATAATTGGTGTACACTTGTAATTAAGGAGGAGTAGATTGAAATAAAAACAACACTTCGATCTGTACAGCTGCATCAACTAGTAACGAGGACAGAGTTTAATCCAATCAGTACTGTAACTGTACTTCTTTAAAAGGGTTAGCACGAGTTAGCCTCTATTTTTGGTGAGTCCAAGTGTCCATTGAGTGGATATTGTCCGTCACGAGGCCGTATGAATGTAGTTTACAGTATCAGGTATCAAAAGTGAATAATACCTTTCACAGATTACATTCTTGTGTTAACCTAAGTACTGTTCACAGATTACCTTTCTGTAATGACCACGTGAAATCTGAACCAGCAATAGCCATCAAAAGAGGCTTGGTTGGTTTACTATGTCGTTACGGGTGTCATTTTGTACAATAACTTACGTGTGTGTGTGTGTGTGTGTGTGTGTGTGTGTGTGTTGATATCATGTCCAGGTACTTTAGGAAATATTTTAGAGACCAAGGTAGCCCATATTTCACAATTAGAACATTATATATCAAAGTCTTCAATACGGTGTCCTAAAAATATAATTGAGCCCAACTATACCACTATCATCCCGAGTATAAAATATTACAACTTATAATATTATAACTTATATTATACTATAAAAGTTTTAACCTAAGTATTGCGACTCCTTCCAGTACCCAGTGACTGTCCTTACATACAACATTTATAATATTAAAACAGCACAAAATAAACTTAGATTTATATGAAGAGCCAATTTCCTTGCCTGTTTATTCTTATGGGCGTAAATAATTGTATTTATTTTGTTTCAATAAAATAATTCAGTGTTCTGACCTGCTTGTGTCTATCAAAAAGACTGAGGCTATACTAGGAAATGCCAGCGATAGAGTGCTGGACCTGCTTAACTCCAAGGGGGGCGGAGGGGTGAAAGGGGGATGGCAAAACCTCTGACCTCAGTCCCACACCTCTGCCCCACCTCCAGCATTCCTTCCTCTCTAACCCTCGCTCCATTCCAACACCCTCACCTCAGTTCACATCAATTTTAAACATTATCTCTATTGACAATACATTAGTGCTTGTGTTCAGTAATATTACCAGACCATCACACACACACAACCTTGTAAATAGTATTATGAAAATTATTAATATTCATTTTTGTACGATGAGAAAGAAAATTCCACTGTCACATATATATCATGTGTGTGTGTTTGTGTGTGTGTGTGTGTGTGTGTGTGTGTGTGTGTGAATATACGTTTGTACATGATACCTTTCGCTAGATTCACTTACCAAATACTTGTGCTACTTCATTGGCCTCATGCTATATACTTTTATTACCCTTCCTGGCTGCATGGATGGGGTCGTAAAAATATCGGAGGGGGTTGGTTGGTTTTTGTGTTTTTCTGGAGGTGATATTACTTTACACTGTCTGCATGTTGGGGTCCGGCATGGGTGCTGGGAAACAAAGAAAGGGTTTGTTAGTGAGTGAGTGAATGGGAGAGAGAGTTAGTGAGTGTGTGAGTGAGTGAGTGAGTGAGTGAGTGAGAGAGTTAGTGAGTGAGTGAGTGAGTGAGTGTGTGAGTGAGTGAGTGAGTGAGTGAGTGAGTGAGTGAGTGAGTGAGTGTGTGAGTGAGTGAGAGAGTGAATGGGAGAGAGAGTTAGTTAGTGAGTGAGTGAGTGAATAAGTGAGTGAGTGAATAAGTGAGTGTGTGAATAAGTAAGTGTGTGAGTGAGTGAGTGAGTGAGTGAGGGCGGGAGCAGCTCACAGGAGTCAAGGGGCAAGACAAGGATGTGACCTCAAACCTGCTCTCTGCTGGCGACCTTCTCCAGATTAACTCTTTTCTCTTGTGAGTATTGCAGCGTCGCATCATGACCAAACCCGGCTCTCCGCTGCCACCTCCACCCTCCCTCCATTAATTTACAAGCGCTAAGTTTTGCATTGGGAGGAGGTGGGGGCCTATATAGGAGTGTTGGCTTGTGGAGAGAACGAGAACCAGAGAAAGAAGGAGATGAAGATGGAGATATGAAGAGAGAGAAAGAGATGAAGATGGAGAGAGAGAGAGAGAGAGGGAAAGAGATGAAGATGGAGAGAGAGAGAGAGAAGGTTGGAGGATTGCGAGTATAGGGATGAAGAGAATGAAAGACAGAATAAAGGATTGCGTGGGGGATGAAAGGAGAGAAAGAGAGAATAAAGGATTGTGTGGGGGATGAAAGGAGAGAAAGAGAGAATAAAGGATTGCGTGGGGGATGAAAGGAGAGAAAGAGAGAATAAAGGATTGCGTGGGGGATGAAAGGAGAGAAAGAGAGAGTAAAGGATTGCGTGTGGATGAAGGGAGAGGTTGGGAGGAGTGCCAAAACTACACTTAGTCTGGTTGTGGTTGAGGTGGGGGTGGGGCCTGTGGTCACGGTAGGGGTTTAGGAGGGAATGTGGTGTTGGTGTTTATTACGTTTCCTCAGGTTCACTATTTACATTTTGATTTGGGGTCAAGTAAGCTGATAAAAAAAAAATGAGGAAAATCATAATATATTTGTTGTAACTGTTTCATTGTTTTAGGAATTTGCATATGAAGTATGAGTTGTATTTACAAATTATATTAAAAGGTATCATGTCTTTAATAAATTTGTATTTATCTAGCTTAACTCGGGGAGAGTTCAGTATTCTAGTATAACATTTCCTTGGCTACAAATCTAGTTTACATATATGAATATATAAAAACAAGACAAGTAGATATTCTAATATATTTCTTGGAAATTCAGTCACAATCGTATAATATCTTTTCATGATTTATTTATCATGTTCTGCCTCCTTAAATAACATCTGAACAAAGAATGTTATTATTATTGGTGCTAACGAAAGTAATTGTACATATATAATAATAGCCTTATATTTTATCGAAAGTTTTCACATCTCAGAGAAAAAGGGAACAACATGAGCAAAACTGTTTTTATCATTATAAGTTTCAGAATTTACAGTTTGTCGAAGATTTTATAGACACGAAAAACTTTTCACCCCACTAAGCCAACGGTAACTGAGAATTATTAGAGTTGAGTAGCATCCGAAAAGAATGCAGTTCTACGTTATTTTAAAGAAGAATAGTCTAATATATGCTGTACGTGAACACTTTTAATGGGGGTTGTTATGCAAACTTTGTCATTAGTGCTGCCCATTTAAAATATTGCCTTGAAGGTGATAAGAGATACCTCGTTAAGAAATGTCACAACACTTGTATCAGCTTCTCGTAAATGTAGTGTCACTTTCTAATCAGTCATTACACCTTTATTCGTTACAAACTGTACATACAAAGTAGATACAACAAACATACCTTACAGACTCAAGGAAATAAATTACTGAGGACAGGAGGCTGTTTGGTAAGACGTTGAAAAATTAAGGCTTAAGGTGAGCCAGGGACAGGACGAGTATCCCGTCCCTCTCTCACACGACAAGGACGTGTCGAGGTAATTTAGTGGACAAGCAGGTGGACAGTGCCAGGATGTAGGGCAGGAGTGAAGGGCACGACTGGCTTGCCAAGGGCGTTCCCTCCCCCTGTGAGCTATGACGAGGCACCGCTCCGGGCTCCCGCTATAAAAGATCCGGCCGCCAAGACTCTGGCACCAGTCACTGACCGCCGCACTCACCATCATGCACTTTGTGAGTCTCTTAGTTCATGATTACAAACCCAACACCCAAAGTGAAGAAACAAAATAGGAAGTGCTCTACAGTGAAGCCTCGTGCTCTCCCACCAGCCTCTGGACCTTAAAATTAACTACAAGACAAACAATACATCACCCAACACTCAAATGAATAATGACTTTTCTGTAGTCGAGTAGATAAGCACTAAGTGTTGTCTGCTTTCACTTTAAGTTATTCTTCGACATCTGTCTTACCTCCTTATTAACCATTTGTCAGTTGTTCCCTGCTGTCACAGCTTCTTCTGTCACATATTTTATCTTCATTACTATTGTGTTCTTGTATACTATATTCAGCTTCGATAAACAGTTTCACTTTGTGTTCACCACGTTAATGGTATCACTTTTCTGGTTGAACCTGTATCTTGTAAAAGATCGAAATACGTAACAGGTAGCTTGCCTGACGAGAATATCACCTTCTTCAGCCACTCAGGCCCTTCGTAATAAGCCTATCTGTCCGCTTACTGACAGAGATGGCGGCCGAGTATATCCGTGTGTGTTGTGCCTGTTTATCACTGCCACTGACGACCAGCCCAGCCACCGAGAGTTGCGGCATCGTACATCTTGTCACAATTGTTTACCGCTTCTCTGTCGAGTCGAGGATATATTTATGAGACCCCAGACCCTGACTATTCTCAATATTTATGTCTTACTACACTCAGCGGGAGATTCCCTTAAGCTGATCAAATGTTTATTCTAAACATTTTGACACTTACAAGATACTTTACTCCGCACTTACTATTTATGTTTCAGAAGCTTATCATAAATGACAATAATGTACATAAAAATCAATAATGATGTATAGCGTGTTTTGATAATATAGATATATTAGTACAATGGAGATGTTGTTACTTCAGTTGGTCCTCTCCGTCCTGGCCTGCCTCGCCACCGCCGCCCCCACCTACGACTCCTCAGACAAAACAGCTGCCATTCTGAGGGATGACCGCGTCAGGGAGGACGATGGACGCTACAACTTCGAGGTGGAGACGGCAAACGGCATCAAAATCTCACAGTCCGGTTCTCCTGAGGGTGATGCTGGAGCTGTCACTAAATCTGGACATTTCTCGTGAGTTTATCCGCCTCTCACATTGTTACTACGTGTCCTAGGAATTATTATCATCATATTCCTTGTGGATTTTCACACTAGATTGGAATTTATTACATATTTCTGCATTTATCTTCAGTGTGAACCAGGGATGTTACTTCGAGTTCATCCATGTTATAATTCATGTACAACATTGATCACATATATATTATAAAAACTGTTCACAGATTCATTTCAAGTAACACAAATAGTTCTTCAAATGTTCCCTTCTCTAATGTTGATATCATTCCTCCACCAGATACATTTCTCCCGAAGGCATTGAGGTAAAGCTGAAGTTTGTCGCTAACGAGAATGGTTTCCAGCCTGAGTCTGATCTGTTGCCAGTTGCCCCCGAATTCCCTCACCCCATTCCTCAGTTCGTACTGGACCAAATCGCATTTGCTGAACAACAGAGAGCCGATGCCCGTGCACGAGGCGAACTGCTCAGCTACGAGAAGTACGACTAAATAACTGATTGTGTACACGACATGAGATGTGTGTCAGGGCTTGTGTTCCCCTGCACCTAAACACAACACACCTTGGCTTCTTCTCCATACCTTGCAACGCTCACTAGGTGCATTTGCAATACAACCTCGGCCTTCCTCTCTATTTATTATAATTAGTGTGTATTATGTGAATTCTTCCTAAGTATGAAAATAAAAATGGGGCTTCAGCCTTTATTTATTTATCTAGTCCAGTGTTTTTATTCAGACTCCATGTCCTTCTCCGTGCACCAGTGGTCAAGGTGAGTGTTGAGTCCGATTTACACACACACACACACAGTAACATACATACATCTTATTATGATTATTAATATAATTATGGTATTGTATTCATTAAAATATATTGTTTCATTATTATTTATTGATTTAACAGTTAGGAATAATTGCATTACTGATTGCCAAAATTATCGTGCAGCAAAAACATATATTTGTTTACTGAATGTTAGCACTTCAAGGAACATTGGAATGAATTAAAAAAAATGTAATTTATGGTAGGAACTTATTTCTCGCAAACTTCGAAAACAGTAGTCGTCTGATTTTTGGCAAGATTTGGTTGGACTTAATATCCTCAAATCGTCAGTAGCTTCCTTTCATTAAGTTTCCCCAAGAGTGAAGTGTACGGTGAAATGTTGCAGAATCAACCCTAACTCATTTCAGGATGTCAAGTAAATTTTCATTCTCTATAATAAATTAGAGTCTAAATATCTTGTTACACCGACAACCGGGATAATAATGACTCTTTCTGACTCAACCCGTCCCAATGTTTATATACGTCTAAGAACAGAAAATACGACGGACAAGGAATACGGAATGACCAACTGTACAATATAATTCACATTCCTGCCAGGTGATTTTTGAGGTGATTCCCGCCGTCACACGAATTACATCACATCGTTTCCATTGATTTATTTTTATTCCACGAAATATTTACACAGAAGATGTTCACTGGGACTTTTCAGGTAAAAATAAAATAAAATCTTATGCGAAACCAAGAAAAAACAAAATAAAACGCTGAGTACAGCAGCTTAATATATGAAACTCATACGAAACTATAAACTTACTCTGATGAAACAATGTTATGCCTATCGAGTGTATGTGTATGTGTGTATAATTATCTGAGTGATTAATACATGCCACCCCCAAGTGTCATACATAATACAGTCGTCACCTATACTCCTGTCGCCTCTCCTGTCAGCTAGTGATAATCTTACTGCCAAGAATGGAATAACAAACCTATTGTATGATTCTTAAGGTACGTCACTGTCAAGCAGAAGAGACAAGTAATGTAATCGTGTCTATCGAAAGTAAACATTAGGCCCAAGTGACGACAGGACTATTGATGCTAACTGTCCATGCTTCGATACATATGTTTTTTAATTATCAATATGATGATGATGATGATGTTGATGATGCACTATTGATATGTTTCTGCCGGGATCCAGTTACGTTCTCTTGGTATTATTATTCACACTTTCACTGACGGTCGTATAGAATTTCCCAAACTGAATTCATATATAACCTTGCGATTCACCGATACATCAGAAACAATATGGCCTGTATATATGTATTAATTAATCACTTTGGCACATTTCACAGGTCGAGTCACGAGGTACAGTCAAGTTAATGGTAGCGTCACAGTGTCTGTTGTTCCTTCGTCCTCTGAGCACACACAGTACAAGGTCAACATCGTCCTTCAGTTTGCGGTCAAGGACACCCGTGAATCTGAACGAGAACGGAGAATGAAGAACGAACGACGACAAGTATATATATATAGGTCATTACGGTACAGACTCTTAATTAATACGATGCACCTGAGCCACCACCCGCATTACCCAGCGAAGGGCACGATATAATGACGACGACGGGGAGGAGGATGAGGAGGCTGTGGGTGGCTATTTAGAGGCCTGGCATACGGACGATGATGATGTGCGGGCAGGAGGTGGGATCCATTATTCTCGGAGAGGCGGGCAAGACTGGCAAGACTCTCCTCTCCTCCCTTGTATCCTCCCTCACACTCAGCCTGCCAGCTACCTACCTACCTACCTAGGACCGGGGGAACAAGACGGCTCTGCTGCTACCCACGAGAGTCACAAGTCAGCCCCTGCCCTGTCCACACACACACACACACACACACACACACACACACACACGGACACCATGCATGTCTCATTACTCATGCTGTACACACCTCAAAGTTTAGGCGATAGCATTATACATAAGTTCGAGCAAGGCTACGAGTGATTGTCTTTATTCTATTTTATTGGTATTTTCTTTTTATTACTGCTCTGTGGATTGAGAAGAAGCGGCACCGATGCAAACCTGTTATCGGTACATCTCAGACAAACACAGGATAATGCAGGACTTGTTAGAAGGGAGGGAAGGGGGGGGGGGACAAGGTCGAAGGGACGGCCATGCAGTGGGGGAGGATTTAGTTACATGAATGAGAGCATGGTGAGTGTAGGGAGTAGAGATGAAGGAGTATAAGTGGAGATGAAGGAGTATAAGTGGAGATGAAGGAGTATAAGTGGAGATGAAGGAGTATAAGTGGAGACAAAGGAGTATAAGTAGATAAGGAACTGCATTTGGTGAGAAGTAGAGAGTCTATAATAATGATGTCTGATGGCCAGTACAGACAGGGTTGATCAAAGAGGACAAGACGAGTGTTGTATGAGGGAAGACGAGATTACTTACGGTATTATATAGTCTTGGTCCAAATATTATATCCGACAGGTATTTTTTTGGTCTTTGTACATAATTATCAACACCACACTGATTTAAGGGCCCCCGTGATGTAGTTAGGATATTGTAGGTACACGAGTCCTTCAAATATTGCCACGAAACACCACCTATATGGAAGGAGCTTGTTTCATGGCATAGTCAGGAGGAATCAGAAGCCACCAATTCTCATACACGATCACAGGGTCTTAAACGACAATATGACCGCCTCTTGAAATCAAATGAATGCTGAGTCAGAGGATTCTTTGAAGTATTGCATTGGGTATTTGTATGGGACAGATGTGATGTCAACGGGAGCAGGCAGGTGTCCGGAACTGTTAACAACCAAGAAGCAAACGGGTAACAGAGCCGGTTTCTATACCTGATGTTAATTAACGGAACAGGTGTCAGGAGTCGGAGGATGTAAGTGTCGTGAGGAGGAGATTAAAGCAAGATTTGAACGATAAGTACTTGGTCGTATCAGAAAAATAGTGAACGATAAGTACTTGGTCGTATCAGCAAAATAGTGAACGATAAGTACTTGGTCGTATCAGCAAAAATAGTGAAGTGTTCGACTCCAATTCTGCTGCAGAGATGAAAAAAGATGACCGAGAAAGGCATCAAGGGAATCAAGAATTAAACTTGAACTTCTCACAACACATCAAAATGTTTTGTGGTCGCATTAACGATGACCAAGTATTTTCCTCCCACTGATTACAGAGCAGTTGAAATTATTGCAGTTATTTAATTATTGCAGTGTACGAAACTGGATGTAAGCTGAGTTTTTTTTTTCTCGTTCACTGATGCATAACCACATGCAATAGTTCTGCAACACTTTTAAATGAATAATGCTTCTATAATGATGCAAAACTTTAGATCTTGGGCTCTGTAATTTTAGATCCAAAGATTCATTCAATTGGCTCAGTTTCATTCATCTGGTCCAGAACTATTACTGGTGAATGGATATATCGTATAGGAAAGGAGAGGGGATATTAAGGACCCTGTGATCGTGTATGAGAGTTGGTGGCTTCTGGTTCCTCCTGATTATGCCACAAAACACGCTCCATTCTTGTCGGTGATGGTGGTGGTGTTTCATGGCAGTATTTGAAGGACTCATTTACTTCCAATTTTCTGACTGCATCACAGGGTCCCTTAATGGAAGTATTCTGTTCTCGTTAAATTGGAATCTAGTTAGTCCTTCAACCTCTGTAATAAAACACATTACCCTCGTCTCAAGTGAGGGGGATTCTGTTTCCTGGCATAGTTTGGAGGAATCGTTAGCCTTCTATTCTTTCCACAGCAGATTACTCCCATTAATCTAAGGAGCTTGGGAAGTTTACATGTCTCTGCCCTGCCACTTAATTAATCTCAACCTCCCGCCACTCCTCCCCTTCCCTCATCTCTCTTTTCCCTTCTCTCATTGTCCTCTCCCCTCCTCTCATCTCTCTCTTTCTCTCTCTCTCTCTCTCTCTCTCTCTCTCTCTCTCTCTCTCCAAACAGTCAATAAAAGTTAGTCAAAGGAGGCAGGATAGGAAGGGGGAAGGAATAGGTAGGGAAGCTTTCACCATACATCAGTATATTTTATTACTATATTCGTATTCACTCATAGTACAGTATACCTTCTCTAGTAACCTACATCCTTCACTCATTGCCCCTTTTTACCCATTGTACATTCCCTATTGACCTTCTTCCCTTCCCCATTGCCTTTACTAAGTAATAAAAACTAGTGGGAGACTGATGGGGGTCGGCTTGGCAATCAACACAACTCTCGAATATTTACACCAATTCAATAAGGAAATTTGAGGATGCGTTTGGACTTATGATTATCGTAGTTGATGTTACCGCTGTATTGAGAATTATTTAGGTCCTGACTGCATTAACAAGCTTCATTACCAGTCCCGTAAAAACAATAAAGAAACGCCGTGACTTTTGGCTATAGAGGAACGTATGGAAAATAGGCCACATAGCCATCATGGGTTCAGAAGGTTATGGAAACTATGGCAAACTTCCTCGACACTTGATCTGGTTGTGTAAAGACAAGACGGCCAGTCATTGTGAAGCTCATTTTGTGGGTCATCTCGTGAGGTGTCCTTCATGATGACTGTTCTCTCTGCCACTCCCTTAGTGAAGACAGAAGTTATACTCTCATTGGAGGACGAGGAAAGTGTGATCATATTTCCTTAATGATTAAATAAAAATGGAATACAAATTGAATAGAATACACGGTTTGTCCTTTCAAATGGTAACAATAATATCATAGTGATGGTAATAATATGAATGGTAATAATATCAATGGTAATAATATCAAAAGTAATAATAATATCATAGCATACGTTATTGTGAGAAAATAATCATCAGTGACTTTCTCAGGGAACAGGAAAAAATGTGTAATATTATACAGATTGTCCACAAAAAGTGTGAAATACGAGTCGTGGGTCAGAGAAAGTGCTGAGGGACAGGTTGGGTGAGTGGGAAGGAGAGGAAGGGCAGCGAATTCCAGACTTACAGTAGAAAAGAGAGAAATATTTTAATGGAGACGTTACTGATGTCTGTATTATAGTTACCTCACACAGTAGGTTTTTTTTTTTGGCTGGGGGGAAGCAGGAATATGACGGATATGATGGATGGAGGCTGTGACGGTATTTTTATTGACACTTTAGGCTTAACAAGTATAATAATCAAGGCTGGAACGTTCAATATAAGCCAGGAATAAAAAAGAAACCAACAGAAACACGTACAATTGAGGATAAAAGTTTCTACTGAACTGAGGGGTACTTTGGTATCGACCTGAATTAGTTTCCTTTGATTAAGAGGGTAATAACTACACTGTTGGTAAATCTGGAGATAATTATTTTCCAAACTATTACAGGCAACAGGACACCATTATGTGTGTTCATATGGTCCTGTTTCCCGGCATACTTTGGAGGAATCAAGGCACTCCAATGTACCAAAAGTATACTCTCTCTTTAATTAAGTTTAGCAGCAGATTTTAAGAGGCTTCAAGTAGATTTTCTCGTATCATAAGAGTACATGAATACAAAGGTTATTTATTTTCGACCTCCTTGATTCCTCCAAAGTATGCGAGGGAAACAGGACCAGATGAACAACAATTAATGGCTGTCTGTTGCTTAGAATAGTTTGGAGGAATCACTTGCTACACATTTACCAACACTGTGTACTAACCCACTTAATTCAATATCAACATGTCTGTCAACCTTATGTGTATCGGGAATGTTTGGCCACAACTGCACAACATTGGAAGAAAGAAGGGAGTGAGAAGCAGCAGTAACTTGTGGCCCTTGTCCTCTTTGCATAATAAGAGAAAATTGCAGCATGGTGATTAAACCTTCACATCTTATCTTACAATTTGGAATGGTTTGATTAACATATGGTGCAAAATTATACCTTCGTGTACTGGTGAATTATGTTCGTCTTAACTGGAGTAAAATGAATCACCCTCAGTTTCAGATACGTGAGGCTGTGTGTGTGTACGTGTGTGTGTGTGTGGGTGTACGTGTGTGTGTGTGTGTGGGTGTGGGTGTGGGTATGCGAGTATGTGTGGATGTGTGTATATATAAATGTGTGTGTGTGTGTGTGTGTGTGTTTGTGTGTGTGTGTGTGTGTGTGTGTTTGTGTGTGTGTGTGTGTGTGTGTGTGTGTGTGTGTGTGTGTGTGTTTGAACATTCACATTTCAGAAAAGAGAGAGAACTGAAATGGACAAGCATATACAAAATATTCCCGTGAACTTACTTTGTGACAACTATAACTCATGCTCCATTGGCAACCTCTATGCGATATACGAATTCACGTCCTCAGGAAATAATTCTAATGCTAACCCTGTGTAATCTGATAAAACGCTAAGGGAACTGACATGTTGGGAAGATAATTATGGAGGGAAGGAAGGAAGGGGTCGATGGAGGACTGGGTGGAGTTGTGGGCAAGGGATTTAGTAGGTAGTATAGTATTGGTTAATTAAATCTGAAGTAGCTGATTTTTCCTCGAAGCTATTCCAAACAACAGGACACCATTATTTTTGTTTACCTGGCGCTGTTTCCTGGCATACTCTGGAGGAATCTCAGCGCTCCAATGTACCAAAAGTGGAATACCCCCTTATTTAAAGCAGGGTAGTGAGTGGATAGTGCATGGTGTGGGTCAGAGAAGTGGAGAGAAGAGAGGGATGATGAGTGTGGATTAGAGAAGTGGAGAGAAGAGGAAAAATGAGAGTGGATTAGAGAAGATGGGTGTGAATTTAGAAAATTGGAGAGAAGAGGGAAGATGAGTGTGGGGCAGAGAAGAGGAAAGATGGATGTGGGGCAGAGAAGTGGTGGAGTAAAGAGGGAAAATAGATGTGGGGATCGGAGAGAGGACAACAGAGTATGGGATGAAGCAATAAGCGATACTCGATTGGAAGGCATTAAGGGTCAGAACAACGGTTACATTTAGGTATACACAGTACAGTAGAGTCAGTCAGTCAGTCAGTTGCCTTTAGGGGTCTTGTTCGTTCCCACCTCGAGTTGCCAATTTTACATTCCCCAGGCGTGTAAATTACCTAGTAGGTCGAGAGGTTCAAACTCGTTAATTAATAAGGGAGAACATAATTGGCGAGTGTAGGAAGGTGTAATATTACCTCGAGTACAATGAGTCGTATCTTGAAGCAGACTGATTGTACAAGGGGAGAGTTCAAGTCGAGTCAGAGAAAAGTTGAGAGTAGATAGATAGGGAGAGAGGGAGTGATTAAGAGTATGTAGGTAGGGTTGAGGGTAGGTAGGTAGGTAGAGAGAGGTTGAGGGTAGGTATGTAGATAGACGTTGATGGTAGGTAGGTAGGTAGGGAGAAGTTAAAGTTAAGTAGTGTGAAGCTGAGTATAAATAGTGTGAAATTGAAGTTAGGTAGGAACACGTTGAAGTGAGGGAGAGAAGGGTAGGAAGGTATTGGGAGAGTTTGAACATAGGTACAAAAAGAGTGTAGATAGGGGCCGAGGAAAGGAGAGGGACAGACATACATACATACATGAACTAACTCTCAGTGGTAAGGTATGTGATGTGATTGCTACAAACTACATAAACTGGACTTCAACAAAAATCACCGTGTAGTCGTAATTTTTCCATATGACATACAAGAGCACCGTGAAAGTACCAAGTGTCAAATATCTTACTCAATACGACAACTTTTATGGCCATCAACCATCCCAAGCACACCCTCCTGACACGGTCCATGAAAGGAAGAAAAAGATGCCTGATTTTAACATGATACTCAGAGAGGGTTCAGAATGTCATCTTAAATTTTACGATATGTTTTATTCGGTATAGATATTGAGTTATAGTTTTAGATACTTGCATTAATTATCAAGTACTGAAAATTCAAGTCTACTTCTAATACCATACAGTAAAGACAATATGTGGGTGGTTTGTGGCCTGTACAGTTCCACAAATAATATCTATACACACGGATAACCTGCACAGTGCAATCCAGTTTGTGCAGTTTGGTTGCTCAGTGCCAGTGATCGTGTATAGGGTCTTTAAGGACGAGGAGAAAGGAATGGAGGAGGTGAGGTGATAGTAAATGAGAGGTGTGGAGTGGGTGGATAATGAGGTGGGAGGAGCTAGAGGTGTGGACATGAGGAGGTAGTGGTTGTGGTGGTGGTGGTATGGGTTGTGGTGGTAGTAGTAGTTGTGGTTGTGGTGGTGGTAGGGGTTTTGGTGGTGGAGGTAGGACTGGTGGTGGAGGTAGGACTGGTGGTGGAGGTAGGACTGGTGGTGGAGGTAAGGGTGGTGGTGGTGGTGGTGGTGGTTGTGGTGGTGGTAGGGGTGGTGGTGGTGGTGGTTGTGGTGGTGGTGGTAGGGGTTGTGGTGGTAGTTGTGGTGGTGGTGGTGGTGGTGATGGTGGTGGTGGTGGAATGACAAGTGTTCTTTGCTCTTTTATTGTCTCGGCATTTCTCAACTGGTTCAAGGTCGGCCTTTATTCACACAACCTCATCATTGTCTATCCTTAAGTTCAGTATCAACATCGTCATCGTCATCGTCATCGTCCTTGTCATCGTCATCTTCATTGTCGTCATCGTCATAATCGTATCATCAATTTCATCGTCGTTCGTCATCATCGTAGTTGTTCGTCATCACCATCAATATAGTCGTCGCCATCGTCATCAGGAAATTTTGCTCAGAAAAGGATGGAAAATTTGAAGAAAGGCAACAAGGACTGAGTCAGACAATGGTTCAGGGAAGGTCGTAGGCCAGAATGTGGGAACTTTAGTTGCCCATCCCCAAATAACTCCGAGGATCGTTTGATATTTTAGTCTTTAATTATTATATATTTTTTAATAGGCGTGCTGTGAGTAATGTGTTTATTTTTATGATGTAAGTATGTGAAGATTAATGTTTTTGAGAGTATGTTGGACTACTCTCAGTGTAGATGAGACACGAAAAAGATCAGCATAAGGGAACAGACAAGTGAAACGGAAGCTCCAACTCTCCCTATCACCAGTCCATTGTTCCCCGTAGGAGTACTTCCCTGTTCGGCTGGTGTCTACAGCCTCCTCCTCACAAATCTCAAATAATTTACTACATTAAAAATTATACTACAAGTGCCCAAAACACTTCCATTAAATCAGTCAATAACTCCGTATAAGAATTCTTGTTGTAATCTGATAATAAACCACAAACAACACACGATAACACTGGGACATTTTTCCGACTACATCATTCAACTTGGTCCAGAAACTCCCTGTCTCATCCATGTGTCTATTATCACAAAGGATATAATTTATTATATAAGCATTTCCAACATTCATTTAAACTCTGCAAAACTCCATCCATACGTCCACCTTAAAAAAAACATAAAACATACACGTAATCCACGACCATTATTACCAAACATGAAATCACAAACTACCTCCAGCATTACAACACCTCGTCATATACAAAAAATTGGGTTAAGCATATTTTCTCAATTACCAAACGTCACTGTAATAACCAAAACAAACACAAACCCAACAGGGAGAATAATCGTGAGGACCTAATGTTTCCCCAGAGCACCGGGGATGAATCAACACGAGGGTAACAAAAGAACATCATCGCCCTCCATGATCAGATGCTCTTTTATAAGCCAGGGAGCTCATTATTTATTTATTCCCTTACAACCAAATAGGTGTACCGTACGTGGGCTGACATGGTTTATCGTCTGGTGCTTCCATTTATTGGGTCTCCTTTCTTCCTCTTTCCTTCCTTCACACCCGTTTTTCTTTAATCCTTTCTTCTGTTTCCTTCTCCTTCGTATTAAAGGCTCTTCCAGGCATAGGGTGATCTCTTCCATTCTCAACATCTCTATCTCTGTCTCTGTCTCTGTCTCTGTCTCTGTTTGATGATTTTATCTAAACCCAAGAGAATCACATAATATAAATAATTATATGATGTACTCATGATCACACAAAGATAGTTTCTCTGACCTTCAACAAACCACAGCAATATTCTTCACATCATTGTGTTGTCTGTTTTCATTGTGTTGTCTATTCTTTGCAAACGATCAAGGTATTGTCCTTAAACCTGGAAAACATCTGCATAATCTGAACTGATAGTTACACGAATTTAAATTACGTTTTGACCATAATGTTACGATTGAATAAAAACTCACGCGACGAAAAATTAGGGAGAGAGGAAACTTGGTGCACCTGCAGGGGAGAAAGTTCACCTCCCTCAATACCAGGAAGAGAAACGACCCAGACAGACACTAACTTGAAGGACTGTGTTGAGGTCAAGTGTCTGGTTTGGTTTGGTTTGGTCTGTCTGTGTGGGCTGGACAACTCGTGGGGGGTGGTGGTGGGGGCGGGGGGGGGGGGGGTAGGGGTGGGCGGCGGGGGTGAGGTGAGGAGAGGTCATAAATGGGGTACGTACAGGGAAAGGTGAAGCGAAGGTTAGAATAAGTGAAAGAAAGGGAAGATATAAAGTCCTAACTTACAAGAGGTGAGAGGGTCAGCTAGTCACGGGAGGGAGGCCAAGAGATGAAGTGACTGAGGACATTTGGTTTGTTATTATAGGGAAAGCAACTACGGTATGTATATTTTTTTCTTGTAGCAAGTTTATTGATTTTCATAATAATGTTAGCCACTATCTCTTCCTCTATCTATTTGTTTGTCTGTCTATTTTTGTTAATATTTAATTATTTCTCTTTACCCACACACACAGAAAAAGATACATACTGCAGTTAAAATGCTCAAAATTAATCAAGATTAAAAAAAAAAAATGTTCTCTGTACCTTCAGTAGATGGGAGGAAACGAAGATGGGAAGAGGAACACAGACGAAGAAGAGATGGAGAAAAGAAAACAAGATGGGATGAGAGAGTACCGTACGATAGAGATGGGCAAAGGGATGATAAATGAATGAATGAATATAAACACCACATGGACAAACAAACCCCAGCAAAGGAAGTGAGGAATAATAGTTTTGCCTCGTTAAAGAAAATGTAAGTAAGACTGTAGAGAATGGGTAGCCAAGACTCCTCCCCTGACCTTCACGTTCAGATATAAACTCTACGGAAGACAAACATAAACATTCATAAACATTTCAGTGAAGGTGTATATTAATTAGTTATTTGTTGTCTGTTTGACCATTTCGTAGTTCTATCTAAACGAAAAACAATACTATTATTATCATTATTATTATTATTATTATTATTATTATTATTATTATTATTATTATTATTATTATTATTATTATTATTATTATTATTATTATTATTATTATTATTATTATTATTATTATTATTATTATTATAATGTGGAGGAATCAGTAGTCCTCCGATGTACCAAAGAGAAATTTTCCCTTTAATTAAACATCAATATTCAGATTCGGATCATTCTCAAAATCAATCAATATTTAGTTGGCAGCAGATCCCAAGTGTCCTGTGTCTTCCTGAGCCTCAAGATGTCTTTACACCTGAACCACAATAAAAAGACGAAAGTTTACTGTCGTGGAGTTTTGGGAAAAGTGAAAGTCAGAGAAAATAAACGTACACAAACCGATTAAAGAGAGAGAGAGAGAAGACTCGTTCAGAATAAAGATAAAAGAAAAGGATAATTCTCTAATCCAATTCTCTCATTTACTTTTTGCGGCAATAAATGTCTGTCAACGTGCGAAGGAAACGTGTGGTGTGAAACCTTGGTGCGAAGAGAAGAAAGCTTTACGATTCTACCAACACTCGAAATCACGCTTTCGTGCGAATTCCATAGTGGTTTGTTTTGGTTTGGAAGCGCCAGAACGAAAGAACCTGAACTGTGTAAAATAATGACTCATGAGTGAATTATTTGATGAATTTGATGACTCCACTATGAAACTATCGTAATAATGGAACTGCCCGACAGATTTTGTGGATATGGATACTAAGTTTGTTGGATATAATTAATTTAAGACTGACAAGTGTGGTTGGGATGGATCATAACAAACACAAAGGTACTGTGAAATCGGTCTTTAATTAATGTAAAACCACACAAAGAAAATTGAAGAACGTCAGGATTTAATTTAACATTTAATTTATTAATTTTCTTTTCTTTACTTTTTGGTGGTGAGAACAAGGGCGACAACTTGACGTTACAGTGAAATTAAGAAGCACATCTGAGGGCAACGAGGAAGGAAAGAGGAAACCTGTGTGTGTGTGTGTGTACGTGTGTGTGTGCGTGTGTGTGTTTACGTGTGTGTGTGTGTGTGTGTGTGTGTGTGTGTGTGTGTGTGTGTGTGTACGAGCGGGAGTAGGTTGTGCAATAATCGTGTGAAGGAAGACAGTAAGAAGGGAAGGAAATACAAGGGCGGCGTGAATGAGGTAAGGAGGAAGGAAGGTTGGAATTTAGGTAAAGGGGATTAAGTAGATCAAGGTTGTGTTCTGAGGGGGGCAGAAAAAAAAAAGGAGAGCGGGAAGGAAGAATCATGTGTTGGTGAGTGTCGAGGGTTGAGGAGAGAGTGAGATGAGAGAGAGAGAATGGGACAAGAGAGAGGAGAGAGAGAGAGAGAGGCAAACAGTCAAGGTACACAGTGAACCCTCCAACCCTCCCCTATTCACACACACACACACACAGATATAGATAAGACAGCTAAAACACACATACACACACACACACGCACACACACACACACACACACAGACAAACCAAGAGAGAGAGGCCTAGACAAGTGCCAGGGTCACGTGAACTGGACCCATCACCACAACACGTCTGGGAACTCACAGGTAAAGTGATCACCCAATAGACCTATAGTTGTTTTCCTTCCTCACTTACTCACTCACTCACTCACCACTCTCAGTTACTCTCAGTGTGTATATAGAGTAAAAAAAAGAAGACTGTGCTAAGTCAGAAAAGCCATATGGTTATAAGGGAAAATGAGACAGTGAGGAGGGACACCAAAGCAAAATGGAAAGTGAATGAACGAGAGGGACAGTCTGTTGATGAAGGGGATATAGTATACTTTTGGTACTTACAGCCACAATCACATAATTATACACCGACACGTTCCTTTCATCGTAGTAAATATCTTGTGTAATAAAGAACAACACGTGTATGATTTTGCAGCATCTCAAATAAATAATAATTGAGGTGGTTGAGTTGATGTAAAGTGTTGTAAAATTACAGTTTGATATGATAACTGATTTATTAGCACGATGGAAGGAAAGTGTCGGTGGTGATTTGATTGTGGCTGTTCATTTGAGTGATGTGATTCCTTCAAAGTAGCAATAGTAACAATAACAACAACAGCAAAAATAACCACAATACCATCAATAGCAACAATAACAACAATTAACATTACAAACAACAATGATAAGATGCTCGGACTCACAAATAAATAGAAAAGAATATAAATTTCTGCCCCCACCCCCACCTCTCTCTCTCTCTCTCTCTCTCTCTCTCTCTCTCTCTCTCTCTCTCTCTCTCTCTCTCTCTCTCTCTCTCTCTCTCTCTCTGTCATATGGTGTTAAAGGATGTAATATAGTGTGAAACATAAGCAAATCATCCACCATGAAAAATAATCACCTTCGTATACCAATTAAGGGGAGAAGATTTAACTTTTTTTTGGTAAATTGGAAGGCTACTGAATCCTCCAAACTATGTCAGGAAAAAGATGCCCTCAAGGTTACTAATATGGGATCTGTTGTTTCGTGGCATAGTTTGGAGGAATCAGTGACCTTCCAACACACCTACAAGAATATCTCCTCATAAGGGTTCTTCTATTGACACTCACTGTTTACGATGTGTGACTGAGGTGGTGTTTACCCTTTCATCTATTCGGAACTGTGCAAGTATTTGGGTTATAAAGAGTATTTGAACCTGAGAGAGAGAGAGAGAGAGAGAGAGAGAGAGAGAGAGAGAGAGAGAGAGAGAGTATGTGGAGCTTGTAATATGTCTGTCTTTGTGTAGATGTGACTCTCTGTAACTCTCTCTCTCTCTTTTTATTTCTTAAATTTCCTTTAGTACAAGCCCCAACATTCTATAATATTAGATTTAATTAATAAAGGCTATGACATATTTGATACAGGGTTGGAAATTAACAAGACTAAATATTTGCAAAACAATCGCAGTAATATCAAGAACTAAGACAACATTGATTGAAAATGATAGGAAATAATAATAATAATAATAATAATAATAATAATAATAATAATAATAATAATAATAATAATAATAATAATAATAATAATAATAATAATAATAATAATAATAATAATAATAATAATAAACATCAATATATTTTACAGTCTCACCACCATTCTTTCCTTGGTTACCCCTCCTATATATACAGGTCATGTGTGTATACAAGACAAAATTTAGAGCATCACCCCTATACCTTGAACGTGAAGGGTATGTATGTATGTATGTATGTGTACCAAGTCAATACAGAAAAGACACATGAAAGCCGAGTAAAGATACACTATTTAAGGGCTTCAATTCTTTCAGCGCCGCAACATCGAGGTCCTATAGCGCCAGAAAGAGGTGATAGAGAGGTGTGACAGCAAGCAGGAAGGAAATAAAAAGAAAAGAGGGACAGTTGAAAAACTGAAAGATGGGAACCATTTAGTCTGGTCTCTCACTAGCGACCTTCCTAGCATGGGAAGGCCTCTCCCCCCTTAATCGGGAAAGAGCAGGGGCCGGAGCCCCCTCTATTATAGCTCGCCAGATCTCAGAGACATACAAGCCCCCCACCACGTCAAGGCGGTTCCCGTTAGAGGGATAATTAACTAAAGTTGTGCCAAACATAACAGAAGCATCCACATCAATTCAGAGTTCTAATAGCATGGACGTGTTGTGAAAAAAACGAAGATATATATTGAATTTCATTTAATAATATTTTTCCATTGTTTTTAAAAACCAGTTCATATCTAAGAAGATAAAGAATATTCCCACAGAGACATTCAGTGTATGTAGGCCAACTCTCTTGATCTATTATCAATATTCTTTATTTGCTTTGCCATATACTCATATTTACATAAGTCATTCTATTATGTTTTTAACTTTCAAGGCAGTATAGATGACTCTCCTCCACTCCTTGAATCCGTGTTGTCAGTCTGCCTCTCTACGTGACGTGGTGCAAGGGAAGGGAAGGGAGGGAGTCAGACAGGGTAAAGTGAGAGTGACCCACCAAGTGTTTACTCAGTTACCCAACAGATCGACGCAGTACAATGTGCCAGGGCTGTAGGTGGTGGGCATACAGGGTCACCCATATTATATTCACAGTCAGACCTATATACAGAAAGGTTAATTTAGGACTTGGAAAAACATAGTTAAAACCATTACAAGTATGAATCTATGGAACTATTAAAAATATTGCCCTGCCCACACCCTACTCAAACAAGGTCCACAAATGTTTCAAATGTCTCAAACACAGTCCATATGCTGCTCAAATCATGATTCACAAACTGTTCACATCACATCAAAACGATAGAGATCCGCCAGATGATGACACTTCATAGATTCTACTACAGCACTTCCCATGATGAAACTTGATAACTATAAAAAAAAAAAAAAATGCAGGCATTTCCTCTCTGCCTCTCTGCCTCTCTCTGCCTTTCTCTGACCACTCCTTCTCCTCCTCTCATCTGGTGCCCCCGTAAGGTATTTCGTTCATTAATTAAGGACCCTGTGATCTTATATGAGACTCGGTGGCTTCTGATTCCTCCTGACTATGCCACAAAACAAGCTCCTTCAATATAGGTGGTGTTTCGCGGCAATGTTTGAAAGACTCGCTAACCCTCAATTGTTTTCTTACTACATGATACACGGGCTTCATTCATAACAGCTGCATTCATCGTCTGGCCTCTTTCCTCGGGGTGACTGAGGTCTGGGAGGGTACAATTATTAATGTGTTATTTCCTGTCCACACCGTTTATGGCATTTTTACCTTTTATTTTTATTTTACCTTGGTTTAAGATAGTTAAGGAGTCTGGGTTTTGCTAGCCATCTTGTCTGTCTGTCTGTTTGTCGGCAAAGTAAGTAGCTAACATATTTTTTTTATCTAAATGTGAATTCAAGGCAGTTTTAGTAGATGGTCTCCAAATGTTGTTGACTCTTCATCATATCAGGAAAATATGAAATTGAAGTATTTGTGCACAAATAAAGGTGTAAACTTATTCAAATATTATAATTACTAGACTTTACTTATTAAATGCACGTCAATTTATATGAGGATAAAAATATTGTTCATTGGTTATGAAAACACGACACCTCCGCATAGCCTAATTGTAAACAAAACACACGTGTACTTGGAGCAGACAAACCACAGTAGTTATGGTTTAATTTCATAATTATTCCTGTTCATGGACAACTCCTTTTACATTCATCTACATTATTTTGACATTGATACAATCATTGTTCTGTTTGTGTGGAGCCTTTTGGGGCAAAACAATGTCATAATATACTGCCAGCCTTTCAAAAATAATTTCAATATAATTATAAAACAGAGAATAATAATACATTAACACTTTAATTAATATTAGTTCTTAAGATACCCAGATTAGGTCCAGGTTAGGTTTGTATGGTTATATTTTGTTTATACGATTCATCAACCCACACACATGGATTCTAGGAGTTGATGCTAATACATAACAATACAAAAGTCTACAAGGATATCATACTTTTCTAGGCCCACAGTATATTGATTCATGCCATAATTACAACTTCATACTGGACTTATACATGAATTTACAAGAAACTTGAGGGGGGATAGCGGACATCACTTCCATATTAACCAACAGAGCGTCATTGAGCAATGTTATAGTTTATGATAACTATTATGATAAGTGAATTTAAGCCATATGCAACCTTGGAGCAAATAGCACTTTTGTAGAGCAGTTTCGTATGAAAAACAGAAGTCATGCTTGCTTTTTGTTGTAAATAACGACTCCGTGAAGCATATCAAAACAAACAGAGCTTATCTCCTCCGTAGCCCTATGTATACCTCCGTACGGTTCGTGACCTCATTAACGGATGTCGGATCCATAGATACGGGTTAATGTGAGCCGGGTGTTCATCTAGACCGCTTGCGACGTGGCGGTTTGGCGGTGTACGAGGATGCTAACTGACGGACGGCGTCTGAACCATCCCATTTATCTTAATTAATTTCTAACCGAGCAGAAAACAATTCACGCGGTTGAAATCGCTAGTGTGACGCCAGCCTAGCACGGACGGACAGACGGACAGAGACAGAGGGATAATTATACACAGACAGAGAAATATAGAGACACACAGAGAAAGAAATAAATACAGACAGAGAGACAGAGAGCGGAAAATATAGAAAGACAGACAAAGCGAGAAAGGAAACAATAGAAAGAAAATGAGAGAAAGGCAAAGAAAGGGAGAGAGAGAGAGAGGAAAAGGCTGAGTGTACACGGTGAAGGGCAGGTCAGGTTGTCCAAGGGCGTCGACGTGCGCGGGTCAACACAAGCAGCAACGACCACGGCAGCAGGAGGAGGAGGAGGAGGAGGAGGAAGAGGGAAAGGAGAGGTCTGTCTGTCACGGCTATATAAACCACCACTGGGATCCAACACACATCATTCCTCCTCGACCATCATTAGTTCTTCCACCATGAAGTTGGTAAGTGCTATATGTCCTTTATCTATTCTCTTATACAAACGTTTTTAGCTCCGGCCTCAGCCAAGAGCTCTAGGTTTTTTCAACCGAGAGGGGGTTCAACCGAGGGGTTCACCCTCAATAAAAAGGGTTCATTTTCAAAATTTCAATATAACCATATGAATACGAAAATCCAGATAAAACATAATTAATATTTTTGTGACCTTTACAAATGGATATTTTATTATTTCACTTGAATCATTAAGAGCCGGAGTTTTTGAAGGGTTTTCCTTCATGTTCTTGTTTTTTACACAGTTTGAGGTTCGTAAGTGTTATGTGTGTCTTTTTTCTATTCTTTTATACATAAACGTTTAACTCAGTTTTTCTATTATCTTTTTTGTTTAACCCAGTTTGGAAATTCTTAAGGGTTGCCAAATTGTGTCCTATTTCTATTCTTCTACATAAGTCTTACCCACTCTGAAATTCATAAGTGCTCAGTGTTTTGGTAATTGCTCTGACACAGCTGTTTCTATCGTTCTTTGGAAGCACATGTAGTTCTATCATCTGAGCCAGTAGTGACATGATACTTCTCTTCGTTCGGTTAGACTATGCCACCAAACAAGCTTCTTAATTGAATGTGATGTTTTGTGGTAATATTTGAAGGACTCACTAACCTCCAATTTTCTGACTACATCACGAGGTCCTTAACGAGGTCTAGATCGACACCAGCTGCCCTCCCCCAAAAGTCACACACACACACGTGGCGCCACTACTTGGAGGAAAACAAATTAGTTATTCTCAGTCCCTAGCTCATTTGACTATCAATAACGCGACTCCTGTGTCATCCATACACCTCACAAAAATAACTGGGCTTTGAATCAGTTCCAATAAGACAACGATTAATTTGTGTAATGACAGGCGTGACGAAGTAGAAAAAAATATTTACGTCTAAAACTGGGACTGGATGCAAAATGACTTGGGCGATGTTTGATAAGTTTGATACAGTGAGTAATTATCGGTGACTTAGTATAGTTATGGTAAATCTTGATTCCTGCAAACTATTCCAATTAACAGGCTACCACCTGTATTTGTGTTCGCTTGTGCCTGTTTCCTGCATGGCATATATACCATACTTTGAAGGAATCAAGGCACTCCAATGTACTAAGAACATTGGAGATTATTAGCCCTTTAATCATATAATTAGGCAGTTTGTTTACGAACGTGAAGATTTAGTGAGGATAAAAAAATATACCATAAAAATAATATACAACTAAAATAATATACAAGTTAAATAATACATATATATACACAAGTATATGTTTAGGATGGTGACGATATATATAGTGAGAGTCTCCCTTCAACGATGGTGTCTCCACAGATCATTCTAAGTGTTGTGGCTGCCCTGGCCATCGCAGCCCCTCAGTACAACCTAGTGGAACCCTCACCAAAACAACAACAACCACAGTCCACCTACAACCTGCCTGCTGCTGCTTCCTCCAGGGCCGGGTCTTTTGAGAGGGTTGAAGTGGTTCCTATCCTCCGTGATGACCGAGTGATGGAGGAGGACGGTAGATACAGTCTGGATGTTGAGACTGCTAATGGCATCGTGTATTCTCAGTCCGGCTCTCCTGAAGGTCCAGAGGGCGCCGTGATCAAGGCTGGTCAATACTCGTGAGTATATAGAGAAATTTTTACGTGTGTGTGTGTGTGTGTGTGTGTGTGTGTGTGTGTGTGTGTGTGTGTGTGTGTAATATTCCCCTGTACTGTATGGTGGATGTATTTTGTTTCCTGATTAACACAAATTCTGATAATGAAATCAATACCTTCCACTCTTCATAATGTAATTAATTATTACCAGTTCACCAATCTTCATAACGACATAATTACAGTTACACCAATCTTCATAATGACATAATTGTTTTACAGGTACACTGCTCCTGACGGCACTCTAGTGGAACTGAAGTACGTGGCTGATGAGAACGGATTCCAGCCTCAATCTGACCTGCTGCCCATCGCTCCTGAATTCCCCCACGACATCCCACAGTTTGTGTTGGACCAGATTGACTTTGCCAGGGAAGAAGATGCTGCCCGCGCCCAGGCCGAGGCTTCTCAAGTGAGGTCTTCCAACTCATACGCTGCTCCTCCTCCTCCTCCACGTGCAGCCTCCAATTCTTACGTGGCTCCACAGCAGTAATGGAGGCCAGTCACGTGCTATATAGGCCTAGTCCCCATTTGGATATACTGTATATCATGAGTAACTTTGTACTATTTATTTTTTATTATATTCGAAGGTGTGATTAATTGTAAGTAACTGTATAGAAAAATCAATAAATATTATTCATTACACAGTGGTATGCTTTCCCTCAGAAATATTAATCGCATTATTACGCAAAATTGGTGATAGTTTCAACCTATTTATCCTTATATATCTATTTTGTCACCATTTTCTTGTACAGAGTTTTAGAGACATTGAGGAAGTCACACACATCCACAACAGCGACTGTATAGTATTCAATTGTTGTTTCTTACTATTAACTGGTATTCACTTTATATGAATAAAAAATATTCTCCTGTTTTTCGTTCATCCAACATTATTTCATTATATCATTGCTTATTAAATTGAGGTAAAAAAGAATGCCAAACAAAACATATTTTAACTAAATATAATAACAAAGTGTACAACACAAACTATTTGCATTCTGTTCAGATGTTATGCAGAACAATGTAACAGTTGTGTATAGCAGGGTTGGGTAGTTAGGTATAGGGAGACAGTATGCATCACACGACCCTCACATCCAACCTCACATGTATACCTCCAAATTGGTGAGACAGTTTCCGGTGCCTTGGTCATTACGATGCAACGATTGGCCAGCCAGACGTGCTAACAAACTCCACAAGCAGAAGTGAAGGGAGTAATGGACGTTATCAAGGGCATCTCTCCTCCCCTTCTAAGAGCCACATATATATATACAAGGAATGATCCCCAGAGGAAGGTTTATAGTTTGAATATCACCACCATGAAGTGGGTGAGTACTGTGTCTCCAGATTGTCTCACATATTAATAGTTAGCAGCAGTGGAAAGTGTTCTTTAGAGGGTGATGAAGATTTTATTATGGATTGTTTTTAGTTTTCAAATTTGTCATCATCGCGAGGAGACAGAGCAATATTCGTCACGCTGGGCAGTATTTCTCACTGTAGGCTACGTATATCTATTATTTTGTACGTATAGCCTACAATTATATAGAAAGGATAATAAGAATAGCGAATGATCATTTCTAAGTTACTATTTAGTTTTATCTGAACCATTTGTTCGGCCTTTAAACTTTCATCGCTTATTCCGAGACTTTGGCATCTGACAGTTTGAATGATATTTTTATAAACAAACATTGTCCTGCGTTTATCAAGGTATCCTGCATCATTAAAATGAGTTAATGTTATTGGTTGTCGTTACGGTTACCAAGACCAATATTATTTCTGCAACAAATAAAAGTCGAATACCATGAAGCATTTGAGACTCACCATATTTACAGACAAAAAAATGTGCAGGGGAAGCATATGCACCTGGCTATTTGTAAAGGACTAATGCTCCTCCTCAAATCAGCTACAGTCTAGTTTAAATACGGGGTCATGATAGATAGATAGATATTATTTCTAGGTGCTCTGGTGAAGATTAAACAAAACGTGCTGTATACCTCCACGTCTCGTATCCCTGGATCCCTGGAACTAACACCCGTAGTTTAAAAAAAAATTGAGGGCCTTTACTGGAGCTCTATGAATTCTCCAAACTACTCCAGGCAACAGAATCCCTATTTGAAACACTGAAGCGTTTTGTGGCCTGGATTATTTGGAGGGTTCATAGAGCTCCAGTAAGGGCCCTCAATTTTTTTAAAACTACGGGTGTAAAACTATATAATAACTCCAAGGATAAATATCTATACAGTAAAGGGATCGACTCTATGCCAGGTGTCTGAGATGGATCGGGTTACTCAGTTATTCTCTAGACGTCCCTCCCTTGCTATACCACCTGATGGGAACGAGTGATGCAGAAGTATATAGTTGTCGTAACCATTACTCCTCATAATTCTCGATCAGCCTCTTCGAATCAAGCCTGGATATTTATTTTGGATTGCGAGTGTAGTAAGTACTGTTCCCAAACATGCAGAAGGTTCTTATGGCTCACAGCTTTCTAATATCGAGGACAGTTCTATCATGAATTTTTAAAGCTGTTTCCAGGACTACCCAATAAACACCAACATGTTCTCCATAAATGACATGTTATAATTTTAATATATTAAAATCTGCAGTAGATAAAATTCTGAACAATAGATGTATGTCCTATGCTTTTGTATTTAACAACACCCAATTTGACTCATAATATTGTATACCGTAAGACTAATATAGAGTATGTATTTATGTATGATTATTATGTTTGTGACAGATATTGGTTATTGCCTTGGTCATTGTTGTGGCTGAGGCTGGTCAACAATACACCTTTAATCCACCAACACATCCACCTCAAACCTATATACCACCTAATGGTAATGGTAATGGTCATGGTCATGTAAACGGTAATGGAAATGGTCACGGCCATGAGAATGGCAATGGTCATATGAACGGTAATGGAAATGGTCACGGCCATGGGAACGGCAATGGACATGATAATGGTAATGGCCATGGTCATGATAATGGTAATGGCCATGGTAATGGTAATGGCCATGGTAATGGTAATGGCCATGGTAATGGTAATGGCCATGGTAATGGTAATGGCCATGGTAATGGTAATGGCCATGGTAATGGTAATGGCCATGGTAATGGCAATGGCTATGGTCATGGTAACGGTAATGGTCATGGTGGTGGACATGAGGAGGTGGTGGCCATCGTCAAGGATGAACGAACACATGAAGAGGACGGTACCTTCAGTGTGGACGTTGAAGCAGCCAATGGTATCAAGTACTCTGAGGCTGGCTCTCCTGGTGTGGATGGTGCCATTGTATCAGCTGGACAATACAGGTGAGGCAATGAACGCAAGCATCAACAAAACCAATATAGAACTAGTAGTTTTACCTGTCTTCTTTCTGTATCATGTAGTGGCGGTGGTGGTGATGGTGATGGTTAGGGACAAAATATTAAGATAAACAAAACACCAAATGGAATAATCAGTCACCTTTATATCCCAGTTCATCAAGTATATTAAGCATATTAAGTATTTAAGTATATTAAGTATAAACAAAACACCAAATGGAATAGTCAGTCACCTTTATATCCCAGTTCATTAAGGGTTTTTAGGCCTGGCACTTATTGTGTTTGTTTTCTAATTTACCTGCTCGAATCTAAATGACATATACCGTACTTGGCAACATGATTATATAGAGATATATTATGCTAACTTCTATCATGTATGTTATCTGTCTGACCGCATATTCTTATCTACTGTACAGTATCTTATTTTTTTATCATAACATCTAACCTCTTCACTCCAGTAGAGATAACATTCCATTACTCTTAACGAACATTGCTTGAAATAGTAAATGTCAACACTAGTAATTGTTTTCCCTTTAGGCTCTATTTACCTTTGAAAGTCTACTATTGTTGCTGGTAGTTATAGAATGTTACCCTCACTAATATAAAGTGGCTAAATATTAAGAACAGATGGAATTAAAATATAGAATTCCATTATTATAACTTAGTAACCACTGTAGGAATATTTTCTCACCAGTTACACGGCACCTGATGGCTCCCACATTGAAGTGAAGTTTGTGGCCGACGAGAATGGTTTCCAGCCTGCATCGGATGTATTGCCTGTTGCTCCAGCCTTTCCACATGAAATCCCACAATTTGTCCTGGATCAAATTGCAAAGGCCCAGGAGGAAGATGCTGCCGCTGCTGCTGCTGAAAAATCTGGTGAACCCAACCAACTGTATACAGCCCCAGCCGTACCCCATCAAGACCCAGCCGTACCCCATCATGGCTAAACCCTAACATGTGTCAAGAGCTTCGAACATTCATGATGACAACCTCACGTATTTCTAAGCCTATTGATTATACTCCCTTGCTGTATCATTCATGATTTTATGTACAACTGTATTATTTATTAAATATATCATGTCATAGAGATTTTACACTCATCCTTAATGAACAAGAATGATAAAAGTAAGAATATATTACTCATTAGAATATTACATCATAATTGCCATATAGTCTCTACTTTATTGTCCTATAGTCACAAGGTTTCAATTGAAAAAAATAATGCTCCCAGCAAGAACATTTATACAGAGAAGGATCACATACACACATACACACAAAGGCAATAGAAAACCAATGGAACAGTAAATTACGAGATTTAAACTCAAGACTTCTTGTTAACACAACATATTCCTCAAAAGATAAAATTAAGAGGAACTGATGAACTTTCACTATTGGATTTAATGTTTACCAGAAATGAAAATTAAATAAATAATATAGAATATAAAATACCATTATATAAAAGTAATCATGTTGTGATAAGATGGAATTTCTTAATAGCAAAAATAGAAGTCCAAAACAAACCAAACATAAAAAAAGGGAATTACAATTAATTCAAAAATTATTTCAGAAACATTAATTGGAATGAGATGATGGATGTTGATGGATGTTTTTAATATTTAAATGTTGGCCAAATATATAACGAATGAATGAATAAATACATCCCAGACAAAAACACACAAACTAACAAAATCATGCAATGGTTTAATGGCAAATAAAAATTATAAAAGTCAAGAAAAAGAGAAACACTTTTATGGAACAGATTCAGAAGACTTGGAGGCGAAAGAACATAAAATAAATATAAAAGAGTAAGATATGAATATACCAAGATAAGAAGAAAAACCCAAGTGGAATATTAGAAAGACATTATTAATAAAAGTAAGGAACGACCAAAACTATTCTACAGTCACATTAAAAACAAAAACAAAGTGACTGACAAAATTCAAAACATTATGAATGAAGAGAAAATGTATACAGAAAAAAAAAGAAATTGCGAAACTATAAACACAAAATTCTAGTCTGTGTTCACAAAGGATAATGAATTCACACCAGAAGAAAATGCAAACACAAACACGTATGAACTAAGTAAGTTTGAGGTGAGCAGATTAAAAATAGAAAAAGAGTTGGATGCTGTGGATGAAACTAAAGCAAGTGGACCAGATGAAATTTGATACTGGGTATTAAATGGATGTGCTAAAGAACTAGTTGAGCCATTATTTATAATATTTCAAAATTAATTTCAGCAAGAAAAATTACGATAGAGTTGGAAACAAACAAATATAATCCCATTATTTAAAATAAAGGAGGGGCTGGCCCTATATGCCCAGCCTACCGAAGCAAATCCAGAGAGATGGGACCAGAGCTTACTGGACCAGGGAGTCTGGGGGCCTCCGACGCTTGGGAGATTGGGGGAATGTTTTTGATCTCACAGCCAGTGCTGTGGGCCCAAGTCCACGTTACCACAAGAGCTACAAGTGGGTCCGCACCTTACATGAGACCAGTCCTGAAAGGACCATAAAGGGGGAGGAATAATCTTCTGCATGCAATGGTATAATGACTATTATTGTATCCCTGTGTGCTGGCGGTCCACACAGCAGTGAAAATAAAATGAGCCTCCGGTTGCAGTACACCTCACATGGATTTTTAATACATGTGGGCAGATCTCGTCAAATTCACTAGAAAGTCACCAGATCCTACAACATTCTTTATTCTAGCCCTGTGGAGGATGGCCAGTTTTCACAGAGAATAAAGTCAGCCCCCAAGGGCAAGTGGAAAATATTAAATGAAGCAGAGAAAGAAATAGATCTAGGGGTAACGATAAATAAGAAATTGACGCAAGCTGATTATATAAATGAAACAGTGAGAAACATATATAGATTGTTAGAAAATTTGATAGTGGCCTTCAATTATGTAGACACATCCGTTATGCAACAGTAGTATGGTACCTGCATTCAAAGAAACATATCACCAAATTAGAAAAAGTATAAAGAGCAGCAACAATATGGGTACCAAGTCTAAGAGAACTAAGCTATGAAGAAAGACTAGAGAAACTAAAGTTATCAAAACTAAAAGAAGGACGAGAGAGAGGAGATATGATTATGGTTTAAAAATGTGTTGTAGAAAAATAACTTGTGTCAACAAGGAATACCTATAATGAGAGGTCACAATAAGAAGTAAGAAATAGGTAAGAACACACACACTCTCCGAATCAAATGACGATCTGGCCACACCACATGATATGAGCAGTGTTTTGTACATATTCTCATGGTCCGACAATAGTCATATATTTCATGAAGCCCTTAATTGGCAGAGACCCATTTTATCACCACTTCACACATTGAGATCTCCACACTGCTATCCAACCAACCACAATACCAACTTAATACCAATGGGGGTGATTAACGACATTGCCTTATTATTAGCTCCTAAAACTTGATTTAGAAAAATGCATGTTCTAGGATCTTTTGCTGGGTGTATTCAATCTCTCGTCCATTTCAATAAGTGATGCATAAGGAGATGCATCTGTACTAATACCTGTATAAACTCCCTTCTACACAATAATATACATATTGTTCTGTGTGACTTTCCAATACAATATATTCTGGAGTCCAGTCCAGGGGAATGGATGTTTTTTTTAAGCGTCCTTTAGGGAGGGAAAATGAGAAAGGAAGGACAATTTCAAGTATTGAAGTCCCCTCAAGTATCTCATTTTCATCACACCTATACTCTCGTCTTTTTCTGACACATAAGTGTAGGATTAGTTTACAGTAGGTCAGAAATATAAAGCTATATTTGAATACATTTATTCACAAATATTAACCTACATCGAGAATAAATATGAGTATATAAAATATTGGGAGAGTTTGAGGGCATATCGGGAGACAGGTTCCATAATTTTACTATGGTGATGAGTAGTAGAGTGATGGAGCTGGAGCAGACGTATCAGACCTCACACTGGCTGACCCAGAACGGGCAGCAGCAGCATCTTCTTCTCGGGCTTTCTCAATTTGTCTCAAAACAAAGTCTGGGATTGGGTGAGGAAACTCAGGAGCCACTGGCAGTACGTCACCTTCAGGCTGGAAGCCGTTTCCGTCAGCCACGAATCTAATATGAACAGGTGTGCCATCAGGGGCAGTGTACCTGAGGAAAGAAACGTATTATTATAATGAAGTAATATGGTTAATTTATTAATATAATAATGTATTAAAGAATAATTCATAAATGTTTCATAAAGTTGTTAATAACTCACGAATATTCTCCAGTCTTGACTACAGATCCTTCTGGACCATCAGGAGAGCCACTCTGTGACATAATAATACCATTGGCTGTCTCCACGTCAAAGTTGTAGTGACCAGTTTCCTCTTGTACTCGGTCGTCCCTCAGAATGGGTATTTGTTCAGCAACACTGATAGTCTCCTGCCTGAAGGATTGGTCTGGGACAATATAGGTTTGTTCTGGTTTCTGGTACCCATTAAAGTCTGGGGCAGCGAGGGCCACTGTGGCCAGAGTAGCGAAGGCAATCTGAAAAGATGAGGAATTATTGGATTAAATATCCAATTATGGGTATTTACTAAGTAAATATTCATATTTTTTGGGGGGGTGCTTTTAAAATTCTGTAAGCAGTATCGTATGTATTCAAACAATGTACTCACAATATACTTATGTGTCAATATTCATAGTAAGAGGGCATAAGGAAATTAACTTTAGCTAAACCTGTTGGCCATAACATAAAATAAATATATATCTATTGAGATGTTCAGCAAGGTCACCACAGCAGGAGGAATACTATGGCTTCCCTGATACACTAACACCATTCATCCTCAGCTGGTACTGTACTTACACCCAACAACTCCACATAGACGAAGGGGAAGAAAACATAAATGGATAAAACAGAGAACACCGAGTTGGTAGAAAGTTTGAGCCAACACTTGTTTCTGCCAACTCATCCATCCTAACTGACCATCCTGCCCCCTTCCTACCTATACCTTCCTACCTACCTACCTACCTAGCTCCCTACCTACCATCTTTCCTACATATACCTACCTACCTATCTCCCTACCTACTACCCTAACTAATAAACCTCTTACCTACCTAACCTAACCTAACCACCTACCTAGCTATTTCCCTACCTAACTACCTAACTAACTATCTCCCTACCTAACTAACTATCTCCCTACGTACCTACCTATCACTCTAGCTACCTATCTACCCACCTATATACCTACCGAACTCTCTCCCTACCTACCTACATACATATACCTCGGTTGTTGTATTTTCCTCTGCTTTATTATTTTCCAATCCTTTAGAGACGGTAAATTAGAGAGCTACTTATTCCTCTAAACCTTCAAAGTAAACAATAAGAGATGCTGCCTTTAATCCTCAACTCTATTTCTCCTACTAAAGATCCTTCCTTCCCTTCAAATTATTCTCTCACTGTTATTAGTTCTATTAATTCTACTCATATTGAATTAGATTTATTGTGACGTATTTCAAACGCTAAACTATAGAAATATGATGATCGACAACTGTACTACATGAATAAAACACCAACAACTCAGTAGCATACATAAAATTATATATGGGTCTTATTTCCTATTGCACTCTGCCAATATAAGTGTAAGACATTATTCTAAATATTAGTGTCCTGCCTGAGTGGGAATACAGTACTTTCTTCTGTGAGTGACTGTACTGTGTGGCTCTCTTCATCCAACTCTGATAGATAATAGTGTTTCGTCTAATAAGAGGAGCCAGAATTTGCTCATAACTAATCTAAGAAAAATAGGGACTTCTGGTCAGAGGAACACCTGAAATGAATATGGGACCCTGTGATGTAGTCAGAAAATTGGAGGTATACGAGTTCTTCAAATAATACCAACAAACACCACCTATTTGGAAAGTGCTTGTTTCGTGGCATAGTCAGGATGAATCAACAGCCTCCAATTCTCATAAACCATCACTGAGTACACTAGTGATACGAAATCCCTGACAAGAGACGAACGGCAGGCACCACACACACACACTGCATTCGAACTCAGCCTCTATAGGTGTACTGGGTAGGGAAATGAGCAATACCAGGCGATTCGAAGCTTTCTACTACACATACCTTGCATTCGAACTCAGCCTCTATAGGTGTACTGGGTGGGGGAAATGAGCAATATACCATAGAGGCGATTCGAAGCATTCTACTCCTCAAACTCTGGTCAGAAATTATGTATCACGAGTGTACTTTGAGATGACCAGGACTCACTCACTCACTCACTCACTCACCAGGAGCATGTTGGTGGCGTCAGGGGAAGGGACACTGGTACTGCAATGTGGTCAGGAGGATCTTATATATATAGCGGTGACCTCATCACTGCCTCACTCACTGACCCTCAGGAAGACAGGCACAAATTCTGGGCCACCTTCCCGACCCAGTCTTCCCTTCACTGGACCTCATCCTTTCCCTCCCCCCTTTCCCTCCTTCCCCCCCCCCCACCCTCCTCATCCTTTCCCTCCCTCCCTTCTTGCTTCCCCCTACCCTCCTCATCCTTTCCCTCCCTACTTCCCTCCTTCCTTCCCCCCAGCCCCCTCATCCTTTCCCTCCCTCCACCCTCCTCATCCTTTCCCTCCCTCCTGTCCCCTACCCCCCTCATCCTTTCCCACCCTCCTTCCCCCCACCCCAATCCCGCAATCCACAGTCCACTATCCACCACCTCCACCTCTCCATTGGTCACACATTACCCACTCCCACGTCCCATCCCCTGTGTCCCATCATTAGTTTAGTTAATAGTTGCAGTGCTTGACAGGTTTGGTAGGATTGATGGGACAACATAAAAGATGCCTGACCATATATGAAGATGCTGTTGAATGACGATATAGCTGCTTTCTCCACCTAGTAATGGGTATTAATAAGGTGCCGTCATCTAGATCGTGTGTTACAGAAAGAAAAATAAATAAATAGCAATACCTCGAAGTCCTGCTGTCTCTATCTAGTGGTACTGTACACATGTCAAGCTTCTAATACATCGAAACTTCACTCAGTAATCTCGGGGAATTACAAGAGTCAAAGCCTACAATCCGAGGTTGAGAAAGAAATTAATGACTGAGTGAAAAAGTAATCTATATAATCCGGTAATGTATGCCAGTAATAACCAAATGGCAGTATATAGTTATTGTTGATAAGTCACTCTGTCAGAGGTGGATATATTATTTACACTCCCTTGACTTTCAGACGCTTCACCCTATTTCTACCAAGCCTTTCAATAAAAGTCCTGTAACTCAGAAACTATGTGCCAGCCAGGAAAATATCTTCATTTTTATGTCATGATTTTTGCATCGTGTATTTACCAAACACTCTGATGAATAACATTTGGGGCAAACCCACAAACACCTAATATACATTTCCCATAAAACGATAAGAACGATATGATATTATATGATACAATACTATACTATACAATACTATACAATACAATACAATATGATACAATTATGATTCTGTTAATTAGCATAGCTTTTTACCATTATAATTATATTTTTAATCACACATGTTATAATATATATAGTCTGTGGTAAACATAGTAGGTGAACTTCGGTAATGAAAGGAGTTCCACTATTTTTAGGATTAACTTGTTGGAAATTATAAAAAAAAAACCCTTCCCATTCAATGATACGTGTGGGTACAGTAAGTTCAGATACTACTTAGATTTCATTCAGGTTTATATTTCACAGATGCGAGGAAGATATTGCCTTACATATGCACTCACCTCTACCAAACTGACTGTAGTCCTTGTCTATTGCCCCAATTTCTATATGTTGTGTTCATAGATGATACACATATATATTTTTTTTATATATGTAACGTGAAGCTTACTTTCCTCATTTTACAGTACAACCAGGAATAGAAATGAAATAAATAGAACACAAGGAACTGGCTTAAGGGACCCTGTGATATAGTCAGAAAATTGAAGATAAATGAGTCCTTCAAATATTGCCACGAAACACCAACTATATGGAAGGAGCTTGTTTCGTGGCATAGTCAGGAGGAATCAGAAGCCTCCCATTTTCATATACGATCACAGGGCCCTTAATATATATTTCACGAGCACAGTATCTCACAATAACAGTATACCGGTATATAATTTCTTGAGAAAGTTTTAAGTCATGTACATTTAAGAGTGAGTGTTCTCCTATTCACCTGTATGAATGTATACTCCAATTACGAATAATTTAGGCACAAGAATATTAAGGTGTGAGAGATAGACAGGGGAAGAGGACTTGACATTGGGAGGGGACTTGACAGGGAGCAGGGGACTTGACAGGGGGAAGGGGACTTGACAGGGGAAGCAGAGGTGAGAGGCAGGATGAGTGTACTAAGAGAAGGGGGTGACGAACAAACAGGTACTTGTTCTGCTAAGCATGACGAGATCATTTCTTCAGCTAATTTATGGATGAATAAAAGATGTTGAGAAGGACACTTATAACTGACTGAACTAATTACTAACCATAAATCATTACGAAGCATTAATAAGATCTTATAAAATGAATTGCATTACTCTGCTTTTGTAAGGGTCCAGCGTAAAACCAAGTTGGGTACATATAAACACACATAAAAACTCATTGTTTACACGAATATCGTCCATCTCAGTGAGAGAAGGTGAAAGTAAGAACTGGAAGAGCATCTGCGGGAAGGTGGGTAGCGGACGATTGGAAGATTATTCTCCATTTATTCCTTTTCATCCTTTTCATTTCTTCCAGTTGTTCTCTTGTAGGGAGATTCTCTTGTTGGTAAATTGTAAGGCTACTGATTCCTCCTAACTCTACCAGGAAACAGACACACTCAGTAGATGATCTGTTTCATAGAATTGTGTGGAGGAATCACAGACCTTCCAATTTACAAACAAGAAAACCTTCCCTTAATCCATTATCTTTGCAAATGGAAGCAAATGTATTCATGATAGGTTCACGGATTTGGTGTCGACCTGAGTCATGTGCCTCAGAGAATGACAAACATGACCTGGTAAGCTGCATCTATTACCAATACAATAAGGCTTGTGGTATGTAGTACATGGAATGGGGTCAAAAACTTTCCTTGGACAGAACAACAACAACATATGTAATTACTTCTCAATATTAATGTCTTTTATCAGGAAATCATATCAAAGCAGCTGCTATATCTGGCGAAGAACTCGGCTTCCATTGTGGAATATCAGGTTAACGATATGACATTGTTACTTGATTGTGTTTCACGAATCAATATATAATTATATATACCTGTATATATATTTTTTTTTCACGTAGTTTTTATCTTTATTCATACTACAGGACTTGTTCATACTTAGTTTGATGCATAATGTTGTATGTCTTGGTAATGCGTCAAGTTAATTGCTCTGTTTCTGTCATCCCCTCATTCCTTTTCTCCTCTTTCTTTTGTAAACATTGGCAAAGCCCATGTTATGTTGTCATCCAATTTATTACGTCGTTATTGATTTGGACCAGGCCTAGATATGGTTAGGGAAAACGACTGTACTGTATTTGTTCTCCACCATTTACCTCTCAGTAGTAAACCAATGATTTTCTTTAAATGAGTTATATAAAAAAAAATTCTGGCTAATTGGACTTGTCACCAATTTCTCCAAAACCATACACACACATAAACAGGTCACACTGATTTGAGAGAAGAGATTTTTTGTGGAGCATAAATTGGAGGAATCAGAACCTCTAACTCGCTCCTACAATAAACAGTCCCTCCTCAAGTGAGTAATTTTCTTATAATTTTAGAGTGCTGCTGATTCCTCCAAAACACTCTGCTACAATACAAATCCACCACTCTTACTGTATGTTGGTCTGTTTCCTGGCAAAGTCTGGAGAGTACAGAAGAACTCCTCAACACTTTCAGACTATAGCCACTCATCCAACATTCGTGGTGCATACGATGGTGTGGTACTGATACGACGACTCTATAGACAAATATCAGAGTATCGGTACCACGCCATCGTCCAATACCATAAGGACGATTCTTGCATACGGCCTAGATCACCATAGATTTATAGTCGAACTTAAGTGAATAAATGTTAATAATATAATATACAAAAGTGAGTTAATAATATAATCAGTGAAACACGAAATAATGATACACACACACACACACACACACACACACACACACACACACACACACACACACACACACACACACACACCTGACCCTGAGAGAGTATAATGTACCAGTATAATGTAAAATACACAAACAGTCTGTCTGTCTACAGGTGAGTGTCTTGATTCCTCCAATGTGTGCCAGGAAACGGAACTAGATGAACAAAAATAAGAATGTCCTATTGCTTGTAAATAAATAAAAAGGAAATACATGCTCCAGATTTAATAACACTGTATACTGCCCCCTTATAGTTTGTATTTGTTCGTATGTTTGTATTACTGACCTCACCATAGTGTTTCAGGCTCATTTCGAAGCAGTGAAAGGGTTTGATATTCTTTTAGCATGAGCATGTAATATGATTTTGAATCTGAGCAAAATTCGTGGTAATATTTGAAGGACTCATTTACCTTCAATTTTCTGACTACATCACAGAGTCCTTAATTAATGCTTAAAACAAATGGTGAACAAAAACAGAAGGTCAGCTAGACTCAATATAATATTATTTTCGTTAATAGTTCAAGGAATATTTACTTCAGTCGTGTAAGGTGTCTTTATGTTTGTTTGGTGTAGGACCTTCGTGTCTGACAGAGTGGTAGATGTAAGACAGTCATCCTTATTTATTCCTTCCAATTTGATGTTTTCATAATTATATTTATAACAGGCCCAATACATTTCTTTCGACTGTAAACGTAAGGTCTATGTGATCTGTATTATTGTAACTCTATGTGTATATACTTATACATAACTTATTTGGACAGTATACTTTCCTTTTCATTATTCATGTTAACACTCATACATTCTCTTATTTCATGTTTTCTTCAATATGATTAAAGCCTGCCCTTCATTTATCCTAAATGAAAAGTTTTCAAAGCAAACAAAGGCAAACAATCTGTCCATCTGTACGGTAGTAATGGCACTTGGCTTCGATACCATTCGTACGGAGTTTGGTGTAGGTCAGTTTACAACAAGAAAACGGTGGAAAACAATAAAATTCATATATGGGATGCATAGTATTCTCAAACTTTAATACAATATATACTTATGATATAACACCATACCTATATACACACGCAATAAATAGATACAGAAGGATACTGCATGATCAAATGAAGTGATATCATAATTATGAAGTAAAAGAATTATTCTGGTGATGAGTAGTAGAGTGATGGAGCTGGAGCAGACGTATCAGACCTCACACTGGCTGACCCAGAACGGGCAGCAGCAGCATCTTCTTCTCGGGCTTTCTCAATTTGTCTCAAAACAAAGTCTGGGATTGGGTGAGGAAACTCAGGAGCCACTGGCAGTACGTCACCTTCAGGCTGGAAGCCGTTTCCGTCAGCCACGAATCTAATATGAACAGGTGTGCCATCAGGGGCAGTGTACCTGAGGAAAGAAACGTATTATTATAATGAAGTAATATGGTTAATTTATTAATATAATAATATATTAAAGAATAATTCATAAATGTTTCATAAAATTGTTAATAACTCACGAATATTCTCCAGTCTTGACTACAGATCCTTCTGGGCCATCAGGAGAGCCACTCTGTGACATAATAATACCATTGGCTGTCTCCACGTCAAAGTTGTAGTGACCAGTTTCCTCTTGTACTCGGTCGTCCCTCAGAATGGGTATTTGTTCAGCAACACTGATAGTCTCCTGCCTGAAGGATTGGTCTGGGACAATATAGGTTTGTTCTGGTGCCTGGTACCCATTAAAGTCTGGGGCAGCGAGGGCCACTGTGGCCAGAGTAGCGAAGAGAACCTGTGGAAAAGATTGTCCTTGATGAAATATCAAAATCACATTTATGACTATCAATGATATAACTTAACATTTCTATAAAAATGGAATGTGCTTAATGAAGTTCTACATAGAGTTTTAAATATGGTTCAACTTTCCCTATTTTAAATGGGAAACATATATTAAGCTATATTAAAACAGTGTTTAAAGTTTGTTTTCTTCAGTAAATGAACCAAATAGTTACTTGGGATTAATGTTTACAAATAATTTGCAAATGATATTGAGGGTTGTTTTACAAATTCTACATGTTGACCTTCCATCTCAGATTATAACAAACTACAGGACAAATATAATTTTAGTAGTAGACACTAACAAGCTTCATGGTGGTAGTAGTATTGGTCAGCAACTGTTGCTTGTGTGATGCTACTCACTCCTTTATATACTCGTAACCAGAACAGCTGGGTCACCTTCTCTATTTACTACGCCGCAGGGAGAAGACGCCCTTGGTCCCCATCACACCTTCCCCTTCACCGTCGTAGTTTATCCCCTTTCCTTTACATATCCTTATTGTTTATATCTTCAATATGCACTAGTAATAATTTAATGTTTTACATTGTTCTATAATATAATGTTAATGCTGATTACATGTATTTTTTACAGATGTAATCCTAAATCTTTCCTAATGTACTTACAGGTTTTCCTTGCACGTCCTTACTATAAAACTTTAACCCGACTTTCGAAATTTATTCTTATTCTGGTTATTTTGAACTTAGAAATCCCTAACCAGCTTTCCATTTCCTTAGTTTTGTGTATATACATATTACTATATCTGTTTTTTAAAAAGACACATGAAAATAGAAGAACTGTTTAACATTAAAACACTCTTATTATCACTCAACATATCAGTGTTATGAACATAAAAATATTATTTATATATTTTGCTGTGACACACAGTAATGCAGAATATAATTTCGAGCATTTGGTTTCATTGCATTATATTTGTGATAAAATATCTTAGCAAGAAAGCAATGGTTATAATAATCAACTGACACTTCCAGTGAATCAAGGCTAATCAAACCTCTCCTACTCCGAGGGCAGCAATGTGTGTTCATTTGTACGTTGCCGCTATTTGCACGTGATCTAGAAAGACTTTTGACTACAGAATCCCTACCACTGTGGTGGGTCAAATTTTAGGGGTTGCAAATGCACAGAAATAGGTAAGGGTAAAATCACGAGATCATAAGACCAGCCAATAATATTACCACACTTATTTCAATGTTTAATTAAGGACACAAGAGTACGAACCTCTTGTCTGATCTATGCATGATGATAGTTGAATATTAAGTTGTCTAAATCCTTCATTAGTCACAGATCACACATATGATTACTAGATCACTGACCTTCAATGGACAGTCCAGCTGGATACAGTCATATAATTCTGTTTGGTTGTGCGTTGCAGAGATATTTCAATCGGCTCTTAGAATGTACTACTACTACTACTAGTACTACTACTACTACTACTACTACTACTAATAATAATAATAATAATAATAATAATAATATGCTAGTCCTTTCACCTTATATATATATATATATATATATATATATATATATATATATATATATATATATATATATATATATATATGAGGTGAAAGGACTAGCATATTATTATTATTTTAATTATTATTATTATTCAAGGCTTGAGTCGAAACATATCATGAAGTCAGTCTTCATCATAATCTATCTGTACATCATGAGGACTGTGTGTGATTCTAATAGGTAATAATGAGAGAGTGAAACCTCGACACAAAATAAATGGCAGACGAACGCCAGGGGAACATCCAACATGCAAATAACAACAGCCTTAATGATTACTGTGAGGGAAGAAAAAAATAGTGTCCGGTAGCTGAGGCAAGCGGTCTCAGGGGAAAGCAAAGTTTATGGCCTAAAATTGTAGAGATTTGCTTTTGTTCGAAGGGTGTACAGGAATGACTCATGGGAATCTGTTTATAATTCCAATTTTCTCAATCTTTGCTCTTTTGTCTGTTTGTGTGTCTGTTCGTCTGTCCGGCTATGCATGCTCGGTTAAAGGATTGAACTCAGGGGATTAGAAAATAGTCCTCACTTGTTATTTGACAGAAGAAACACCTTAGAATAATTGGTACCGATTTCCGAGGTTAAGGGGAGAGTATACTTTTGATAGATTGGAGCACCTTGAATCCACCAAAGTATGCCAGGAAACAGACCCAGATGAAGAAAAATAATGGTATCTTGTTGCCTGGAATGGTTTAAAGGAATCATTATCTCCAGAAATGTCAGAACTATACCCTCTCCTTAAAGATGATATTTTACTCAATGTCTGTCTAAGAGTCTGGCCTAAACCGCACCTTCCACAATTACAGCCAGAAACGCAGATAATATAATGCAACAGCAACAACAAAACTCACATACAAAATAATAATAAAAAAATCGTATCCAAAATCCTTCTGGGGTATAGAGCCCCTGTAGTCCGTTCTCAAGTTAAGGAGGTTTTTTCATATACTGCTCTCTTTAAAACTATTGCTTTGTAAACAGGAAAAAAAAAAAAAAAATCACTCAAGATACAACACGTAATACCTTTGGATTGAAAAGATAACTCAACCTATAGCTTGTTTATCATTAATGAAGCTTCCATTGACCATAAGTTGATATTTGTATGTATTAATATTATTGATCGCTTCAAGGTATAATACAAGACAACCAAACCTTTGAAGGACTTATTGTTATCCTTGTAGAAGACTGACGACAAATTCTACCTGTATGTCCCGTGAATCAAAGGTTCAAACTATATATATATTTGTGATTTTGTTGTCCCAATTTCACCTCAACAGAATATAACACTGACCATTTCTAGTGACACTGGGGATAATAACACACATAATTATCATCTTCAATCAAATGGTCCTTATGCCCCAGAAATACCTCGAGAAATGATTGACTAAAGGAACTCATAAACTATTTCACCCCATTTAGATTCCCAGAAAATTATCCTAGATAGCAAAAAAAAAAAAAAAAAAAAAAAAAAAGCTCCATATTATTAGGAAACTTTGGCCTTTTCAAATGTTATTTTAATAGAGTGTTCTTGCTCTGGATGCTGTCTTAGCACTTACGAATATCCTAGAGAAAAGGATATCCATTCTATATAATCATATTCCTTGAAAGTAAACCTAACATATATCTTTGTAATATGACAAGATGGCTCAAATTACTCTTCATTTCACTCCAATAAGTCACAAGGTCGAACTCAGTAATTTATGTGGGATTGAACTTTTTCTTCCAGAGCAGGTTATATGTCACATGTAGTCGTGTTGATTTAAGAAGAAATAGTAAAATTTGAATCCGAAATACCATAGACATTTTTGGTAACATAACCATGTGTTAATATTATCTATAAGAGCGAAAGCCCCAGCCCATCTAGAAGACTTAATCGACCGCTTTATTGTTATGCTGGTAAAAAAAAAAAAAAAAAAAAAAAAAAATATTGTAAGACTTGGAAAATCAGGACATGGCAGGTTTGACTATACTGATATAATATTACATCATCACCTTGGCAGGCACGTGAGTCATACACGGGTATAGGTTTTATATGACTTACATTTTAAAGCCAAGGTAGTATGTATACGTTCTGCAATGAGCAAAGGTTTATTGAGTTTGTTGATATATCCTGCCAGCAATATATTTCTCATCCTAAAACTTGTATAACATCAGATTTTTATTTCCGACTGTACACACACACACACACACACACACACACACACACACACACACACACACACACACACACACACCACTTGTGATGCTATGATAGTAGTGGTTCCCTTTGCTGTGGTACGCCAGCCAACAACCCCCGGACCAACAACATGATACGCTCGTAAAAAACCAGCTACACCACTTTTTCTGCCCCCGTCTTCCTTGCCATCCTCTCTTTCCAATCAGTGTGTGTGTGTGTGTGTGTGTGTGTGTGTGTGTGTGTGATCATCCTTTCTCTCACCAATGTTCTCCTCACGTAAGCATGCAACTTTTTTTTTTTTTTTTTTTTTTAATCTAACGGCCCTGTGTAAAAAAAAGTCAGGTCATCCCAATATCCCCTATGTACTGTACTATTGTCCATAAGGATTCGTACACACGTTTTCACGTTGTTTTCCAGGGTTTACGACATATAGAAAGTGAAAGACTAAATGCAATACAACGTTATTATTCGGTTTGTTGTTTTGCAATCGGAGAGTCACTTGATTGTAGTACTTTCAGAATAATTATCTCTCTTTCCATAATTATAGCCTGTGTAAGAATAAATTATTCCTTCGGCCAACTGTACGTACACCTCTCACACATACACCCATATAATTATATAGCTGTATATATCACACGCACTTATTTGTGATGATGTTATATATTAATAATGTGGGATATCTATTGGTCCCCTGAGGAGACGTTAATTTAAAAGATCTGATATCATTGACAGAATTGAAAGTGTATAAAATTTAAATTAACGTTACAATACTTGCATAAATTATTTATGAACTCAATTCCAGAGCACAGAAACCATCGCACACCATTCCTTCAGGAAATCGTAACATTAGAGGCCTTTCTTCAGTGGGAATAATCTACCTGGGAATAGACTGCGTATAAATTATTATCATTTGAGTACATAGAACATTATAAAGAGAAAGCGTAATTCTCAATAGGTTCCTGATATTCATCCTTCACGTGACACTTACATACCGTATCTGGAAAGACTTACGAAGAAGATACAGTAGATGAAAAATTCACATGAACTAAATGCAGGCGTAGAATAGCCACCAAATACTGTATTGTACCAGTTATACAGATGGTGAAGTTTTTATATTAAAATTATAAACAGAATGAAACACTCTTGACAATAAATAGTTTATTTTAAGTTAAACATATAGAAAATAATAAGTTAGACAAGCAACAGCTCACCATTTCTCAGTCACCCCTAAAAGTTTCGTGTAATACCCAGGTAAGGAGACGAGGTTACATTATCAGGTATGGTAATTAAAGATTCAAGGTGCCCTGTAGCTACGTAGACGATCATCACTATCATTACTTTCATCACTATCACTATCACTACCGTAGCGGGCATCTTCCTCAGCAGCGCGTCTGATCTGCTCCAACACAAACTCAGGAATGGGGTGAGGGAATTCAGGTGACACAGGCAGTACATCAGAGAAGGGCTGGTAACCATTCTCATCAGCCACGTATTTCACCACAATGAGTGTTCCGTCAGGGGCGGTGTAACTGTTGGATGAGTATAGGCTCAGTCAGTTGGTCAGAGCAAAGGAATAGTAAATTGTCACTAACTATTATTTATCCCTTCATTAAAGTGACTCTATTCATTTGAGTTTGGCAAATAACCTCTTAGGGATATGTAATGAAACTTTTATTATTATTTTTTTTTTTTTTTTTTGAGGAAAAGGCTCTTCGCCGCTCAATAACTTTGCTATACAAATTGAGCGACAAACAGCCTTTTCCTCACAGAAATTTAAATATTATTATGACCCTTTATGATTATAGACCTCGAGGTTTTTTACCCTGTCCATATAAAACCTACACCATATAAGGGCTACATGTATTATATATGTATACACTTACGAGTATTGTCCAGCCATAACCACGGCCCCTCCTGGAGCAGAGGGTGACCCAGACTCAGCCAGGACAATACCATTATCTGTCTCTACATCCATGTTGTAGGCTCCGTCATCTTCCTGGTGTCGGTCGTCTCTCAGGATTTTGGCGAATTCGAAGGAATTATCAGAATAAGAAGGTCGTTCATGAGAAGTGTAACCTGGAGCAGCGACGGTCAAGGCGACCAAGGCAGCGAGAACAATCTGTAAACACAATATACACAAATCTAAAATATCAGATAAATAAATAAGATTATGATCGAGTTCTACCCTGTTTCATTAAACTATTTTTAGCATTCAGCTTATTAATCTGACATGCTTTACTTTCTTCTATTTAGTTTGGAGGGGAACACTTTTCCATATACAAAGGTTTTACTGCTCAAATGATCACTTGGAAATTTTTGTTTCCAGAGGAATGTCTGAACAACTGTAGTAATGCTTACAACTTTCATGATGTATGTTGTTTGAAGATACTAGTGGCTGTGTGATGAGCTCAACAGATTATATACTTGTGATTGGCAAGACTGGGTTGCCAGCTGTGGTTTTATATTGTATTTAAAACCAGTTTATATCTTCCAATTAACGGACTGTTTCGCTTTGAACTCGCTACCACAACTCATAGGCAAATCATTTCATGTGAACTAAAGCTTTAATATTTGTTATAACACTTGTTAAAATTATTCGCAGTTTAGCAGGAAAATATACTTACTTCCTTAGCGAAGGTTGCTTTCTTTTACCGAAGGCTTAAGAAAGAGTAGAGTGAGGTCGTTCACAATGATCACAAATATCACCTGGACCTGCTTAGTTTATGAGTGATCTTTTAGTCACTTTTGTCTCTTGACCCGATACATCAAAGGTGTTCAAGTATAGCAGTATTTAGTAGGAATATTGTTAGAGTGATAACATCTTCACGTCAGGCTTTTAAAGTTTTCTTATAAGTGTTTAGGTTGGAGCTATACAAACATAATTATATTTAGGAAAACTATAATTGACTGGAATTCCTGACTTTAAGCTCGAACCAATACACTTTTTCATCCTCGAATCAAAACAATTGAACTTCATATAATAAAAATTGAACTTTAATTTAAAACAACTGAAGATTACTTTAAAAGATCTGAAGTGTAATTTATAATAACTTAAGTTTCATCATATATAACGGAAGTTTAATTTCAGATAAAAACAAAATTATGAACTGATTATATTATAGATAAAAACAGAATAAAGCAGCGTATTATGAAAGCCATTATGATAAGCGATCTGGCAGCAATTTTCTACTCTTATGATGGACACTTCCCCAAAGGATATAAAGCAGAATTGATTGATTGATTGATTGATTGATTGATTGATACTAGGCACCGAAACAGCGCGGTCATATAGCGTCAGGAGAAGGTGATAGGTGAGACAGCAAGTAGGAAGGAAATAGAAGAACTGAAAAGGAGTGTCTGGGGCTGAAGGGGCGTCAAAACCCTTAAAGTATTGCCCACATCACTACAGGCAATACCCACCTATATATTGGGGGTATGATGCAAACAGAATGTAGATTGCAGTATCTTGAACGCTACATTCATAGTGTCATATCAATCATCACGAGAATAATTTGTTTAAAATCTCCAACCCTGTGCACAATTTTTTTTAGTTCGATGCAACTCAAAGATTTTTAGTCTAGGCTAATATTCTACAAACAAGGTCAATGTCATTTTTTCCATATCTATTTTTATTCACATTTTGTTTTTGCTTATTTTCTTATAACTTATGAAGGATTCCCATTCATCAAATACATTATAAATATAAATATTTTACACAATGTTTATATTTCCAATGTACTGTACAAATAAATGTCCTTTAGATTACAAATCACAGATACAATTTACAATCAGTTCATTACATAATTCATTTAAATAGATAAAATTTCTTTCAAATTATACTTCAGTTATTTTAAATTAAACTACTGTTGTTTTAAATTGAAGTTCAGTAATTTAGATTGAAGGTGAAAAGGTGTAGAGTAGAATGTATAGCAATATAACATTATATAGATTTGAACATTAGATATTAGTCACTAAATTATTTGTGAATGCGTTGCCTCGTTGTTTGTTAAAAAAAAAAAAATATGGCTACAGAGGATGTATATGAATGTCTTTATATTGCAATTTATGTATCCATATTTATAATAATCATAAAAGCATCATATTACTATTTGTGTACTAAAATACAGTACATTCTCATCATCATAATGTAGTAGAAACCTAGTCTTGTCCATCATCTTCAAGGGTACGTTCAAGGCTGGTGGATTGGCTATACTGGATATGTCACATGTGTCTATATACATTCAGGGTGAAGGATATCCACTACTACAATGTGCTCAGGGAATCTCTAAAACTCTTAACATGAGACGCCTGACTGCTACCTCGGATATCATCATAAGAAACATCCTCCACCAACACTCAGGTCTGCATCCCTCCCTCACTATTATAACACCATCATGGCCCACGTGTTACATATTATATACAGAAGCAAACGTGTCGGCATCAATATTGTGTCAGAGTGTGCCTACAATTTTTTTTCCATTACAGATAGAGGGCAGTCAACTTTCGGTTAACCGGGCGCAATTAATGTAAATAAAAATAAATGAGAGTGAGTGAGTGAGTGAGTGGTGACGGTAAAAATTTTGTGGCGGTGGTGACGGTAAAAATTTTGTGGCGGTGGTGACGGTAAAAATTTTGTGGCGGTGGTGACGGTAAAAATTTTGTGGCGGTGGTGACGGTAAAAATTTTGTGGCGGTGGTGACGGTAAAAAATTTGTGGCGGTGGTGACGGTAAAAAAATTGTGGAGGTGGTGACGGTAAAAATTTTGTGGCGGTGGTGACGGTAAAAAAATTGTGGCGGTGGTGACGGTAAAAAAAAAAAATAAGTTACTTACATTAAAAAAAATATATATAAATAATGTAATTATTTTTTTTTTAATGTAATTAAAAAAAAAAAAATTAGTGTAAGTTAAAAAAAAATTAATGTAATTAAAAAAAAAATTAATGTAATTAATTTTTTTTTTTAATATAATTAAAAAAAAAAATGTAATTAAAAAAATGTAATTCACAAAAATCTTTGTGAATACCAACAAAACACAGACAACAAACACCTCTCACCTTTACCTAGACACCCCCATTTTTTTTTTCATTTTTTTTTTTTACATAGTGAGTTCAATGTTCTGGAGAAGCAAATGATACACAAGAGGTTCCAAACAATTAAGTAGTTTGCCAAAAGCTAGTAGAAATTGCGTATGCAAGTGTATAGTTATTAAAAACAAATGTGACTGCAGATGAGTAGGTTTCGTTTTAGGAGAAATAATATTGTTCAGTCAAATCTATAGTAAGGGAATGGTAATTACAATAATCCTTCAGTTCCTGTTATGCAATTGTAGAAATGCACAGATATGCATCCAAAGCAAATAATATATAATTTTCTAATAATGTAATTGCAGTTCTAATATTCTTCATTGATGTGGTTTAGAAAATCTAGGCTTTAAAGTTCCAGTTTTCAGGCACAATTCCTTTAAAATCTGAAAATAATTGTGTTTACTGAATAGTGAATGCCATAGAGCGGAACACATATTAATAAATATATACTATTAACCAATATAATGAATGGTATGGAGTGACAAACTATAATAACATTCACAATTAATTTGGCCATACCAGGTTAATCAGTCTCAGTGAAAAAGTGCCAACATTTTGTCTTTTCATGGAACTGGTTTTTAGGCCTCAACCTGTCTGTCTGTTTGGAGGTTACATTATTAGGTCACCAACTAGATCGCTAACTTTAATATTACTTAAAAATAATAATAATCTGGTCGGTTTAGCAACGAATGCATCGAGGTCCGGCTACTGTAATCAAACCGGTTTCAAACAGCTAATATTCATAAATGTGTACAGTAGTAGGTAATCATATGTTTCTCTAAAATCTAATATCCATGTCTACTGTTTTTGGTGATTTAAATACTCAATATAGAACTTAGGAAATGTCACTAGTTATTTTTTTTTTTAATCTTATATTCTATTCCACCGTCTTCTCACACTGTCTATGGTATTCAGTACAAAGGCGGCTTCATATTCACTGAAAATATCTGTACAAATCATACGTATCACCAAAATTATAGCTCTCGTTTAAACTTTGTTCATGCCTATGTAATATCACACACCCAAAATGGAAAGTGTAATGTTCTGAGTTTTTCTCTTTTACTATAATGTACTGTATACCTGCATGTGAGGTAATAAACCGATATATTAAATTAAGCAACAATTCTGCAGCAGTAAGTTAAGTATTACTATCAAGATTAATTAAATGTTCTTCATCTCATCATGAATAATTTCAAACGATGACCCAGACTTTTGGGAGTGATAGTACAATAGCCTACTCAACCAATAGACTGGGGTTTTTTTTATAAGTTCTTTATTTACCTTTAATACAAGCCCCAACCTTTTGGGGAACGTTGCTGCTAAAGGCCATGAAGTTACTTGATAATAATATGGTTGGAAATTAATATGAGTAAAATATATGTAAAGAATTGCAGTAATATCATGAATGAAAACAGAGACAAAATTGATAATAACATGAAGTAACAATAATAAATATATTGTAGAGCTGGTGGGAAAACATCCACAGCATCACCCACCCACCCAGCCACTCAACCCCACGACACCCACCCAGCCCCACGACACCCACCCAGCCCCACGACACCCACCCAGCCCAACGACACCCACCCAGCCCCACGACACCCACCCATCCAAACCAGCCCCACGACACCCACCCACCCACCCAGCCCCACGACACCCACCCACCCACCCAGCCCTACGACACCCACCCACCCACCCAGCCCCACGACACCCACCCACCCACCCAGCCCTACGACACCCACCTATCCCCACGACACCCACCCATCCAAATCAGCCCCACGACACCCACTGACATGAGCCCCTGAATACTGTGGGTCCCATCAGGGCAGATGAGGTGACATTACTCCCACGACCCACTGTAATATACATACAATACATATACATATAGCCTACATACAGTATATGCACACATACAAACACAAACACAAACACACACATGTATATACGCTCAAATACACACATACAGACACACACATAGACATACACATACAAATAAGAAAACTGCAATGAAAGTAATAACGTTGCAGAAAATATAATGAAAAAAAAGTGACCGTACAATGTAAATAATCAAGGTTATTTTTCCTGCAACCATTGTAGTTACCCCTTTCCATTTTCTATGTATCTGCTGACAGTCGACAAAGAGGAATCCAGCCAAGGTTAAAGTTCAGCGCTCTTGGTGTCAGAGTCCGGACCTTAATGTTATATAACCCTCAACTCCTGTTTCTCAGAAAATGGGATAAATTGTTATAGTGTAGGCTAAATATACATTCTATACAGTGAAAAGTTTGTATATTTTTTCAGGTATATATAATTATAATCTTTGTTATCTCTTAGTCTAAGCTCCCTTGTATTGACTTAAGGGGGAAGTTTTGTGTTGGTAATTCTGGAGCAACTGAATCCTCCAAACTATTTCAAACAACAGAATACCATTATATTTACTCTTCTGGTCCTGTTTCCTAGCATATTTTGGAGGAATTAAGGCACTCCAATGTACCAAAAAAGAACTACCACCTTAAGAACCCTGTGATCATGTATGAGACTTGGTGGCTTCTGATTCCTCCTGACGATGCCACAAAACAAGCTCCTTCAATATAAGTACTGCTTCGTGGCAATATTTGAAGGACTCATTAATATCCAATTTTCTAACCACATCACAGGGTATCATCATACGAGTAGGTGAATCATTTGGTTCTAGACGTTTAATGCTGACCGCCTCACTCTGAAAAGTCAGCTGAAGTTAATTAAAGTGAAAAGGAAAGGGGAGACCGAGTTTGTTTTAGGGATATTAAACAGGGACATATGGTGAGATGTTGTTGTTGTGAGTGTGTAACTGTTTGTTTGTTTGCATGGAAGGTGGAAGGAACTCTGGTAAATATTGCAAATGTATTCAATATGTGAGCCTTGTTTGTGTTGCCCTCATATAATATTGTGTTCCTGACCCACAATAATATGGGTTGATTGTCGCTGCCTGATTTGTTTTTCTCTCTCTCTTGTCTTGCTGCTCAGTCATCCTTACAACTGCTGACATACATTTGTTTATATATATGATTGTGAACATGATCTGACCTCGATAATATAATTAGTCCATTTGTGGTCGATGCAACACATGTACAGTCGGCAAAACAAACATTTGAAACTTCCCCATAGAAAATTATAATTAATTTAAATATAGCAATACATGTACAGTCGACAAAAAAAAAATTGAAACTCCCCTATAGAAAATTATAGTTCATTTAAATGCAAGTGTAGTTGTAATACTTATTTTGTCGACCATACCATTGCTATCATTGTTTATTTTTCTCAACTTCATAGCGATTTCCTTTTAAAAAATTATATCAAATCCTCTTACGTTTAGCAGCCAGTGTGTCCTTAGTCTGTCGTCGTGAGAAACATTTCCAAGCCGGTTCATGACGTCCATATAAAGGAAGGGTCAATCAGTTTATGGTGAGTTGGACGGCTACTTACTCCCTCCTCTGTGTCGTGTCCAACTTTTGTGTTCAATTTGGAGTTAATGAAGGTCTCCAAACTCAGCTATAAAACTCATCCCCTTTATAATTCCATATGGAGGGGTTCTGTTTCCTGGCATAGTTTGGAGGAATCAGTAGCCTTCAGATTTCCAGATCATCTTCTCTTATAGTGAAGTGTTGTGTTCCTTGAAATACGGGTGTTTATAACCATACAACTATAGCATTTGGAGTCACGATGTTATAATACTATCTATATTTCAGTGCTATGCTCCTTTTTGGGAATTCGAATTAAGTAAATAAACCACTGTCTAATTAATATTTTTGGTCATTTATTAAACTACATAGCGCCATACATAAATAATGCATAAATATAATGGTCGAGTCCTACCACACAGTGATCACATAGAATAATTATAATGGAAAAGTGATGAATGATCATAACTATCGAAGTGCATTTGTTTCTTTTATGAAAAGTTCAGTATAAATCGGAGGGAACAATGAGAAACTTTTTTTCAGCCTTTACTTAATCGTATCCGCGGGAGTCATCACGGGGACGATTACGGTCTTCTTCCGCAGCAAAGGCGATCTGTTCCAATACGAAGTCAGGGATGGGATGAGGGAATTCAGGGGCGACGGGCAGAAGGTCAGACTGTGGCTGGTAACCATTCTCATCAGCCACAAACTTGACGATGACTGGAGTACCATCAGGGGCTGTGTATCTGTCCAAAGTAATGAGAGGTTAATATTGGCTATGTAGATTTGTGTGTGTGTGTGTGTGTGTGTGTGTGTGTGTGTGTGTTTAAAGTAGAGAGGTGTTAATATTGGCTATGCAGCTTTGTGTGTATGTGTCTGTGTGTGTGTTACGCTAAAACAATACTTCGAATTAACTGAGAAGAGAAGAAAAACAAGTTACTTTATTCCTGGATAAGAAAAGAGGATGATTGTGTTCCTTAGTAGGGAGTTAATTAATTACCTTTAGAATCGTTCTAAAAAAATATTCCCAGTTAAATATCTTATCGTTCTAAATAATTATGTAAAAGTTAATATTCTCAATTTATAAATTCCAAATATTTACACATACAAAAGCGACATTTATACATTCCAAATATATACACACATACAACAGATACAAACTGAATTTCAACTTACGAATATTGTCCAGCCTTGACAACGGAGCCTTCGGGACCCTGAGGTGAGCCAGACTGAGCCAGAACAATGCCGTTGCCAGTTTCCACATCGACGTTGTATGCGCCGTCATCGTCCTGTTGCCTAAGGTCCCTCAAGATGGGTACCACATCACGAGGAGAAGAATCATACCGGGATTCGTAGCTCTGAGGGGCGGCGACGGCAACGGTGGCCACGACGGCAAGGATTATCTGAAACAATGTTAAAATTAGTCATGTACAGAATACTAATGTGAGATAATGTTAAAATAATGTAGTCCTGTACAGTATAAATATATGAAGGAATATGAAATACGGTAAGCCATGTACAGTACAGTATAAAAATAAGAAATAATGTTAAATTAGTCATGTACAGTAAAATTTTGAAAGAATGTGAAATAACCCATGTATAGAATAATAATTTGAAAGAATATTAAATAAGCCGTGTACAGTACAGTATAAAAATAAGAAAGAATGTTAAATTTAAATTAGTTATGTACAGTAAAAATTTGAGAGAATGTGAAATTAGTCATGAACAGAATAGTATATATAGCCTATATTTATGTGATCGATTCTCCTCTCCTCACCTCGAATGTCACCAAACACCTCATGTTATTAGGAAAAATGATATGTATTTGCTCTATCTTTATGCATTCATAGACAAAAGTTCTTAAGGTAGAAAGATAAACACACAATCATCACTCCTCAGACTATATGTTTTACGAACGTCTGTATGATGCAACGTGTGAATGCAACTGCAACTCTGGACTTGTTTTGTTTTATTATGTTGCAATAAAAACACCTCAGTGATTGCCCTCATTAACCATCTAAGGACCAGTATTTTTTTTTATTTTTTTATTTATACATATTTTTTCTTTTTGAAACTGCAGAGAGTGTCAGGAGAAAACACTGATAGTAGAGTTTAAAAATAAATATTGAAAACATTGGCAGTCAGTGCTCTAATTTGCCCTTAACTATGATTAAACTATCTGCTCATCTGATATATAAAAAAGAACTATTAGGTATTATCTATTATTAGATATTGTCATTGCTAGCATTAACTATTATTAGATATAGTCATTACTAAAATTAACTATTATTAGATACAGTCATTGCTACCATTAACTATTATTATATATAGTCATTACTAGAATTAACTATTATTAGATATTGTCAATACTACCATTATCTATTATTAGCTATTGTCACTACTAGCATTATGACCTTTGCCAAGACTAAAATTAAACAAGCAACAACTTCATCAACTAAAAAAAAAAACCTATGGCTTAATATTGGCAGTGATAACATTTGACCTTTTACTGCAACTAACCCCTGATGATTGCTTGGCTTCTCTCCTTATAAAAAACTAGTGGTATGACCCTGACATCGTTACTCCTGCTGCATATTAAATTAGGAGGTGTTGTGCTGATTATTCTGGTGCATTTAATTCCTCCAAATTATTCTAAGAAACAGGCCACTATTACTTTTTTTAACTCGGTCCTACTTCTTGGCATCATTACTCCTGCTGCATATTAACTTAAATTAGGAGCTACTGTGCTGATTATTCTGGTGCATTTGATTCCTCCAAACTATTCTAAGAAACAGGCCACTATTACTTTTGCTAACTTGGTCCTATAATTATTTCCTTGCATATTTTGGAGGAATCAAGGCGCTCAAAGATACCCAAAGTGTTCTTCTATTATCCTTAAAGGGGCTCTGAAAAGTGCTTGTTGGATCAGTCAGTCAGTCACCTTTTGAGATTTGCACATTCATTGGGGAGGTGTACAGTCAGTCTCAGGAATTCGTGTACGCCACTGTGACATCAAGGGTTCGGAACAACTAGAAACTTTAGTACATTATTTTCCTAACACGATTTTTTTTAGTAATGTTGTTTGGGTAATACTTGAATCAGTCAGCAGAACAATGCCTACAGTATATGCAAATTATAGACCCCTTTTAACCAATACTCTGTGTAAGAATTTCTGTGGCCGACTGTACATTGTGAGGAATGAACTGTACACTGCGTGGAATGTACTCTAAAACGTATGTACATTGAGATAAATGTACAATGGCAGCAGCAGTGTACTGGAAAACCTATACTGTGCATATAGGCGAAAAACGTGTACATTTTGAGAGTACAATTAAGAGTGTACATTGAGAGTAGTGTACATTAGAACACGTAGAAGGTGCACTGAAAAAAGTGTACATTGAAGAAAGCATAGTGTACTCAAATTGAGAAGTGTACATAGAAGAAAGCATCTATTGAGAGAAAATTACATAGGATAGTACAATAGTGAAAGAAGTGTACAAAAAGTAAAGTTAATGTAGAAAGAGGGAAGGTAATGTAGAAAGAGGAAAGGTAATGCAAAAAGAGGAAAGTGTACAAAGAGGAAAGTGTACAAAGAGGAAAGTTAATGCAGAAAGAGGAACTTGTACTATACAGAGAGGGGAATGGACAAAGAGGAAAGTGAGCCTAGAAGAAGTGAGTATACATAACATACATACATACATAGAGGGAACTAAGTATACTCACAAGCTTCATGTTGGTGAATGTTGGTGTTGGTTGGTTAGGTTGGTTGAGGAGAGTGGTGCCTGAACACATGCGGTCATGGTATATATATGCAGTGCCTGACGCCCTGTGACCTGAGTTGCCAGCTGGGTTTTTTTTTGTTGCCTCGTGCAGGTCGTGTCAGGATCATGATAATATTCCAAGGACTAAATTAATGAAATATTGACACGGTGTATAATTTTATTTTTTTTCTAATGCGACGATTGATTTTTTTTGTTTTTATCTTGTTCTCTTATTATCATCATGGCCTTGAAATGTTATTATACCTGTTGAATTAATTATGCAGCTGCACAAATATAAGTTACTTTATTAAATATTTTACACTTTGCAGCTAACCATGTAAGCGAGGAAAGAGGCTCACCTCAACGAAGACGAAAGTTAAAAAGTAGTTCATTCTCCCTTTCATCTATACTTGTTCATTCTCCCTTTCATCTATACTTGTTCATCCTCCCTTTCATCCATACTTGTTCATTCTCCCTTTCATCCAGTCTTGTTCATTCTCCCTTTCATCCAGTCTTGTTCATTCTCCCTTTCATCCATCTATACTTGTCCATTCTCCCTTTCATCTATACTTGTTCATTCTTATTCTCCCTTTCATCCATACTTTCACTCTAATTCTATTATTTGATACTTGTTCATTTTCCCTTTCATCCATTCTTGTTCATTTTCCCTTTCATCCATTCTTGTTCTTTTTCCCTTTCATCCATTCTTGTTCATTTTCCCTTTCATCTATACTTGCTCATTTTCCCTTTCATCTATACTTGCTCATTTTCCCTTTCATCCATATAACTTTCACTCTCATTCTATTATTTGATACGTGTTTATTCTCTCTTTCATCCAGTCTTGTCCATTCTCCCTTTCATCTATACTTGTTCATTTTCCCTTTCATCCATATAACTTGCTCATTCTCCCTTTCATGTAAACTTTCACTCTCCTTCTTACAGTTAACTTGATGGCAGATGGGAGGTGCATTTGTCTCTACCATGGTTATCTGGTTTTGGACAATGATCTCAACAACTCCACCCATGTGAAGTATTGGGTGATTTCCATAACGATGAGAGCCGAGGCAGTTACTGAGATAAACAGCCATAATCTATTTGACCCATTGCATTATACATATTAGAAAGTAAAGTCTTACATGTATAATATTTCCAACACCAGATGCTTTGTATTACTGCCATCTTGTTTTTAGAAATCACTTACGGTGCTACAGTGAAATAAAAAACTTGATAATAAATAAACATCAAAGTTTCATTGTGTTTCCTGGATAATGGAAACCTCACACTCTTTGAAACGATACTGTGATGATGTGGAAAGAAACGTTTGTCCTCGATTACATAGATGTACAGTCACGGTAAAAAGTTCAGTATCAGGTGAATGAAAGTGAATGAATCTTATTTGAACCCATAATTAATAACAGGGACCAACATAATTAATACAGGGACCAACATAATTAATACAGGGACCAACATAATTAATAACAGATACCAACATAATTAATAACAGGGACAAACATGCACCAATTGTTTCGTATCATATTCCGAGGACGTTTCAATTCAAGGTGCTTCAGGACTTTTGACCGTGACTGTACTACTGCTACATCCTAACTGAACCAGAATTACAAAACTGAACTGTGATACCGGTTAGGAAGTTAATTTAATAATCAAACCGGTGTTGCATTGGGAATGACCTGAATTATTCTCCACGGCTAAACCGAGTGAGTGATAGAAATGTGAGGAAAATAAGTGATATAAATATGAGAGAAAGTTCATAGTATATCCCCATGATAATAATGATGGCGAACTTTTAGAACAATGAATGAGAAGAAGAGGCAGCTGTTGATTCCGTTTGACACTACACCATCAACAAAAACAGTCAGACGAAACACAACAGTCACGTCCGTCTCATTCACCAAAACATTTATCATACTCTCCCAAAGTTCACCATCATACAAACACACACACACACACAACTTTAGTAACACTTGGGGGCTTGTCAGTACAGTAGTGTGAGGGCGGGGCCAGACAAGTGCCACCAAGCTCCGTTGTGTCTGACAGTACACGTGTGGAGGTTTTGTTGTGATGTCTGGGGTACCTCTTCCTCACCTTGTATATACCTGTGTGTACTACTTACTCCTCACTACTTACTCCTCACTACTTACTCCTCACTTTTCACTTGCTCTCCACGCCCCTTTACCGGCTACTCTTTCTACTTTTCCTTCTTCCTCACCTTGTATATACCTGTGTGTACTACTTACTCCTCACTACCTACTTACTCCTCACTCTTCACTCGCTCTCCACGCCCCTTTTAACTGGCTACTCTTTCTACTTTTCCCACCTCGTTCTCTACTGTACAAACCCTTCTTTCTACACTCGTTCCTCTCTCTACCTCCTCTTCACTTTCTACCCTTTCATTGTCATTCCATACAAGGTACTGAATCCGCTATGATTAATTTTGTACTTGACTTGTTGCTATATAGATTGGTGATTGCATTATGATATATAAACACTTACTTGATTCATACTCATTTTCCTGATTAATAAAAACAAAACAAAAAGACGAATTTTATCTACAAGGGTCTGATCACAACAATACATAAAAATATACATACAAACTGAATGCGTGTCACATCGAACACTTGAGAGGAGATATAGCAAGTACATACATACATACATACATACATACATACATACATACAACCTTTTATCACGCCATCAGAACGTCGATTGCAACACGAGTGACTGACATAACTTGGCTTTCATCTCCGAGTATTGTGTTTCCATCCCTCCCACTTGTAATACTGTAGTGATCTCTGTATCGCCCGGAAAGAAGCCTCAGGGTACCGGTGGACTAGATTAGAGCCGGACTGAGCCAGGTTGGTGGATGAGAGAGAGAGAGAGAGAGAGGTGGAGGGAGGGAGCGAGCGAAAAAGAAAAAGTAAAAAGAAGAGAAAGAGCGTGCTGGGAAGAAATGAAGGAAAAGGTCAAGGAGAGATGAAAGGAAAAGGGAATTGATGAGAGAGAGAGAGAGAGAGAGAGAGAGAGAGAGAGAGAGAGAGAGAGAGAGAGAGAGAGAGAGAGAGAGAGAGAGAGAGAGAGAGAGAAGGGGAATTACAATCACACCCACATACATTAAATAAAAAAAAACACATACACGCACACACAAAAAAGAAATACACGAAGGAAAGGTGGTTGGTAGATATGCTATTGGGTAGGGTGAGTGGGTGGGTGGGTGGGTTAGGTCAAGTTATAAATAGATACCGTACCATGTGAATAATAATAAAATAAAAGAAAATTTGATATAATCAGATGTGAGTGTATTTATTTCATCATGACCCAGACAGTAGTCGAAAATTTTCCCGTTGTGTACGAGTTAGGAGAATCTTTAGTTTGTAAATTGGAAGGTCTTTTTTTATTTCTCCAAACCATGCCACTACGAAACAACAGATCCCGTATTAGTACCATTGAAGGCTTCTGTTTTCTTCTGGTATATAAAATAGTTAGGAGGAATCAGTGGCCTTCCAATTAACCAACAAGAGAATTATTTCCTCATGAGGCTGTAAATTGAAGTTAGGAATTACCGAGACGAAAGGAACGTGAGAGTGAAATGGTGAATTAAGGTTAGGAATCACTGAGACGGAAGGAACGTGTATGAGAGTGAAAGGAAGACGGGCGAGACAGAGAGGATGGGTGAGTGGGTGAGTGGGTGAGTGGGTGGAAGGAGAGATTCTGGTGGGAGGGGAAGCTTAACGAAGAAGAGAGCAAGAGAAAGGAAAGTGAGAGTGGAAGTGGAACGAAAGAGAAGGGAAGGAGAAAAGATGTACCGAAAAGAGGAAGGTGTGTGTTGTGTGTGTGTTGTGTGTGTGTGTATGTGTGTGTACATGTGTGTGTGTGTGTGTCTGAATGCATGATGGAGTCGAAGGGGATAATAAACACAGAGACTGGAAAAAATCGAAAAGTATGAGGGAAAATAAAACTGAGACAACGTGAAGAATTAAAGGACCCTGTGATCGTGTATGGAAACTGGAGACTTCTTCATGATTCCACCAGACTATGCCTCGAAACACTTACGTTCCTCCTTCCATTATAGTTTGTGGTGTTCGGTGGCAATATGTGGAGGACTCGTTTACCTCCATGCAATTTTCTGACTACTACAACATCAACAGGGTCCCTTTGGCCATATAGGTAAGAGGAGGAGGAGGAGAGTTCAAGGAGAGTTGCTAGGAAGATGAGGTTGCTTGGCAGGAGGACGTCTGGGCAAGCATAGTATAATAGGAAGGATGTCGGGAAGAGAAGACTATAATGAATGTCTGTGTGTGTGTGTGTGTGTGTGTGTTGAGGGTGGAGGGAGGGGGGAGGGAGGGGGGGAGGGGGAGGGGGGTAGGGAGGGGTGGCGATAGATAAGAGAGGTTCAGAGGTCAGGGAGAAGTAAGAGGAAAGCGAGAAGGCAAGAAAGAGGAGGTCACACCGGAGAGAGGGGAGGACATTTTATGAGACTCTGTGTGTGTGTGTGTGTGTGTGTGTACGTGTGTGTGTGTGTGTGTGTGTGTGTGTGTGTGTGTGTGTGTGTGTGTGTGTGTGTGTGTGTGTGTGTGTGTGTGTGAAGGTGTGTGTGTGTATGTGTTATCTGTGTGTGTGTCTATGTTTGTGTCTGTGTCTGTGTCTGTGTCTGTGTCTCTGTGTGTGTATGTGTGTGTGTGTGTGTGAGAGAGAGAGAGAGAGAGAGATGCGAAGAATATGTGAGAGGGATAAGAGAGAGTTGAGAAGAGAAATGAAGAGGGTGAAAAATAGGAACGTGAAAGACCACAACATAATTAAAAGAAAAAATTTAAGATAAATAAATGAAACAATGAAAAGAACTGGAGGGAGAACGGAAGAAAAACGTAAAGAGAAGAGAAGAGAAAAGATAAAGGAAAATATAATGCATAATGAATGGGCAGGGAACTAGTAGGGAGGAAAGGGGGAACAGAAGAAGAGAAAGAGAAAGTTGAGAGAGGAGACGGAAGGGAATGAAGAAAGAATGATGAGAGAACTAGGAGAGAAGATGGATAATGAGTTAGGAAAAGGAAGGAAGGAAGGAAGGAAGGAAGGAAGGAAGGAAGGAAGGAAGGAAGGAAGGAAGGAAGGAAGGAAGGAAGGAAGGGAAGAAAGAATGAAATAAGAATGAAAATAATGAAATAATGAAAGAGGAGATGGGAGGAAATGAGAATACGAGAAGGGGGATAGATAATGAGAGAGAAGAGAAGAGGGGAGAGAGGGGAGGGAGAGAGGGAAGAGGAGGAGGAGAGGGGAGGGGAGGGAGGGAAGAGGAGGAGAGGAAATGGAGGGATTGAAGGAAAAGGAAGAGAGGGGAGGGAAGAGAGAAAAGAGGAGGAGAGGAGGGCGGGAAGAGGAAGAGAGGGGAGGGAGGGACGGAAGGAAGAGGAGGAGAGGGATGAGGAGGGGAGGGATGAAAAGGGAGAGAGCGAGAGAAGAGGAGGAGAGAGGAGGAGAAGAGAGGGAGGGAGAGAAGAGGAGGAGAGGAGGAGAGGAGAGGAGAGGAGAGAGGGAGAGGAGAGGAGGAGAGGAGGGCGGGGGTGATGCCAAAGAAAGGTAATGTGGGTGACGCAAGACAAGACTCGCCCTCCACGCCCGAGTTGCCACACACACACACACACACACACACACACACACACACACACACACACACACACACACACACACACACACACACACACACCTCTGGCTAAGACGGTGGTGATGCAATAAGAGGGTCGCGGCGGGGGGCAAGACACAGGCAGTAGACGTGTCTGATTCCATCCCTCATGTCATTGTAATAGACGTGTTTAATTCATCGCTCATGTCATTGTAATAGACGTGTTTAATCCATCCCTCTTGTTATTGATTATTATCTGTTCACTTAATCTTTCTACGAGTTATGGGTTATTGCATCACTGAGAATAATTGAAAAGGTCTTTGTCGGAAGTAACTATGGAAAAACATATATTTATTTCTTGGTTATCTATCCATTAATCCATTACTCATTACTTAGGACTAGTTATTTATATCTGTGGTGCTATGCTCAACTTAAAGTGGGAGAAGGATATCGGTCCAGAACATATATCATAGTAGGCCTACTTTGTTTCACATAATATTTTTTCATGTCACACTAAATTCACTAAGTGTTTTTCACACACCTTTTGCAATGATGAGGACAGCCGCCACCTGATGGGTTTTAAGTAGTGTGTAAGGAGACAACAACACTATAAACAACTATGCTGAACTCCTTTCATCCCTGCATCACAAGTAGCAAGTTACAGACAATGGGAATGGTTTATATAACTTGCTAAGGTGCTCTGGTGGAAGTACATGATAAGTGTATGTATCACTGATGTGTGAGTGTGGAAGTAATAGATGTGCATTGTGATAAAATCTAAGTATCTTAATCCAAAGGGAAGATTATAGGGAATCATGGTGTGTCGAAAGTTTTATCATTTAGGATCTGGGTCAGATATTACTTACTTCCAAGAATGGCTGGATTGAGCCACTGCTGTACTTGCCAAAGAGTTAATATATAAACCATGAAAGTGGAAAAGTTTATTAATTAAAAATATGTCTCCACAATCCAAAGTCACAATCAGATACCAGAGTGATTAAATTGTGAAGATTATAACACTGCTTGTACCATCCTAGGACATGCAGGTAGTGATGGATGTTGAGGCTGAATGTCCCATGACCAAACAATCAGCACCTTGCAGTAGTTAAGTCATTCCTGATTCTATGACTCCATTTACAAAGACCAGGATTACTATCTCCAGCTCAGCACCTCAAATGCCAGTCAGCTTAAAACAACACATAATGCAACCACTACACACACCACACCACAGGTCAGTCCAACACCTGGTATTGTACACCTCTGCTCAGGCTGCTCACACTCACAGTTACACACTCGCTGGAATTATCTTTGCTGGTGTTTATTAATAACAGATGTAATGTGAATAGCATAGTCATATTGATGTCACCAAGCAGGTGAAGGCCGTTCTTCTCATTGATCCCATCCTTCCAGTCACTAACCTCGTACACTTTCCTAATCCCTCCTCTTTAGGTGTTTGGCTACTTCTGGCAGGTCACGCACTCACAATCTCACAACTCCACGAATTTTATTATATTTTTCTTGTACACAATCATCACTATTTTAACTTAATTGTGTCAATAAGTAGGATATTTTATGCACCAACTACAAAACGAGGCCTCGTCAGGATCACATCCAAATTATGTTCCCAGACTTTATTCCAGTTACCCCTAAAGGCAGCTGGTGGTGTCTAGGATAACGGAGAATGCAGGTGGTGCCAATCTCAGTAGCGCCCTGGTGTTGTGTGATGGACGTCAGCTTCTGTTGGGGAGATGGTAGACAATGATAACATCTCTCTCAGTGGCAGAAGGAACTCCAAAGTAGTAGTTATCATTGTCTGGGTGAAACACGGACACTACTGCAATTGTTACTGGAAAAGGGAGCAAAAGTGTTGAGAGAGCAGGCAATACCTCAATAGGTCCTACTGTAACCTATACAAAGGAGGCGCAATGGATAAAGTTGTTTGTCGGAGTTGCGACTGTGATAGTAAGACATTATCATAGGAAAGATGAAGACATTCCCCACTCACCCCTCCCCCCCTCCCTCCCCCCCAACTCACCCCTCCCCCCCCCCCTCCCTCCCCCCCACTCCCCCCTCCCCCCCTCCCTCCCCCCCCAGTATAAGCACCAGGCTGCAAGTCCACTTAACCCGGTGGAGTGAGGTCAGGTAAAGATATTTTTCATGGGTAATGAGGATACTTTCAGTTAAGGACCCTGTGATCGTGTGTGAGACTCTGTGGCTCCTGATTCATCCTGACTGTGCCACGAAACAAGCTCCTTCAATATAGGTGGTGTTTCATGGCAATATTTGAAGGACTCACTAACCTCCAACTTTCTTACTATACAACACAGAGTCCCTTAAGAGGAGGCAGGTCAAATGGGCTAGAACTGTTTACAACTTAATTATACCTCCTCTTAAGTACACTGTGGAACCGAAGCAGATGTAACTATTTTAAGCATCAGGGACTTGAATGTAGCAATGCATCCAAATAGGAATAATAAAAACTGATCGTCGTACAGCTTCTGAAACAGTGAACCCAATTTCAGTCGATCATTTTCCTTTCCATAAAACCTAACCACTTTCACACCCATAAAACCTCATCATAGCCTTTCCTCGCATAAACCGGCACAAAAAAACAAAAACAAAACAAAAACAAAATCCACGAATAGAAAACATATAAAACGAAAAGTAGAAACACATACGAATGGTGGAAAAGACTTGAGTTAAGGTGAAAGTAAGTAAGGGAAGGTGAAGCATTGCAAAAGGAAGGAAGGAAGGAAGGAAGGGAGGTGCCGTCTTGTCAAAGTAATATATCATCCTGGTTCGGAAGTGTAAGTTCATATAAAACGTGGCCATGGTAGAAAATATATGAGAAAAAGTCACACAAAAATGCAAAACAATGTTGATGTTGTTTGTCTCCTGCCTTATCTGTCTGTCTGTCTGTCCTCAGTGACACTCTTGTATGGCATGAGGGCAGGATAGCTCTTTATTTTTTCATTTATTATGTTTTTTTGAGGGAAGGGGGGGAGGGGTAAATTGGAGGGCTTCTGAATCCTCCAAAAATCTAGGCTTCAAAACAGATCTCCTATTAGTAAGACTATTTGTTTTCCGTAAGAGTTTGGACTTATCAGGAGTCCACCTATTTTCCAAAAAGAGACAAACCCCTTAATTAACACCAGACACTCTCGCTCTCAAAAAAAAAAAAAAAAAAAAAAAAAAAAAAAAAAAAAAAAACTTCGAAGTCCTCAGCTGCGTGGATCCGTTTTCAGGTCATCGGTTCCTGTGGCCAAGTACGGGAATAGATTTTTTGATTTGGGAGGATTTGAAGGATAATAAAAAAAAATCCCCAGGCCAGAGAGCGGGTTACCTCCGTATACATGTAGCCTTGGTGATCTGTTTTGTTAAGGATGCATAGTGAGTTTTGTAGGATATATTGTTTATGTGTGTGAGTGTGTGTGTTTGAGAGAGAGAGAGAGAGAGAGAGAGAGAGAGAGAGAGAGAGAGAGAGAAAGTGTGTGTGTGTGGGTATGAGTGTGTGTGTGTGTGAGAGAGAGATATAGAAAGAGTGTTTGTGTGTGTGTGTGTGTGTGTATGAAGATGAGTCGAGCAGCACATTACGTCTCAAGTGTCTCCAATCCATTAAGAAGATCAGCGAAGCAGATTATGACCAAGGGGTTTCATTGAGAGGGCCGGAAAATCTGTAATATCTGACTTTATCTTGCTCGAGAAATGGAAATGAAAATGTGAAATGACAATGTATAACCAATGATGCATGAACACAAAATGATACGTTCTCCGTTTGGATTTTTTTCATGAAAAAAAAAATAATAATAATAATAACAAAAATGTTGAAATCTTATTATCAGTTAATCAATGGTTATCCAGTTATGACATACAGTCCTGTGATGATATTTTTTCAAGGTTAATAAGTTCTAAGTTACTTTATTCTAGTAAGGGAGGTGGCCGAGTGGTTAGTGTTCTGGACGCATAACCTAGAGGTCGGGAGATCGATTTGAGTGTCAGGCACTAACTATAAGGCCACCGAACGTCGTAAAACACCCTCGCTGGTACCATAACAGCTACAGTATTTGGGAATCACCCTCACTTCCCTCTGTCTGTGGCTGGGTACCAGTTCGGAAGTCGTGACGTGTATGTGTGAGCAGCAGATGATCCTGGGTCATTATAATGGGCTTGATTAAGCCTATGACCAGTGTCAGAACAAATATATAAAAAAATCATGTACCTTTACCTAAAGTTACGGTCTTATGCAGATTTATTGTAACTATAAAATATGTTATCTTTATGGTAAATGGTGAATGTCAAAGTACAGATTATCTTCCTGTGTAGTAATAAAAAAAAAAAAAACTGTCTGGTGCAATTATATTAACATACTTATTTTCTTTAGTAGAACTTAATATATTTTACAGACGTTTAGATGTCATAAAGAATAATGACAGGGTTTATGTCTGTTAAGATGGGTCAGTATATGTCAAAGTCTTTATGCTAACGACTGAATGTTGATCTTAAGTATACAGTATACTATATACGCCCAAATTTAAAGAGGCATAAGCTCAGAAAATGCATGTTATCAGCAGGAATTTATTGAGAATAATGTTTGCATATTATCTTCCATACGATTTCCATTAAGGGGGGTATTTTTATGAGGTGAAATGTAGGGCACCTGATTCCTTCAAACTAAGCCAGGAAACAGACGAGCTATACCCTGTTCAAAACTTTTGTTCCTTTTGGCCTCTTATGCTTAGATAGATAGAAATAGATAGATAGATAGATAAAGCGATAGTAAGATAGATAGATATATAAATAGAGATAGTTAGATAGATAGAAATAGCTAGATAGAAATAGCGATAGATAGACAGATAAAAATAATGACGGATGAGGGATCTGTTGCATGGCATAGTCAGGAGGAAGCAGTAGTCCTCTATTTCACGTATTAAAAAAAAAAGACCACTTAAGAATAATTACACCATATTAAAAGATTGAAAGGAAAGGAAGGATATTTCACAGGATTCGGGATACAACGATTAAGAAATGTCATGATGTATAGTTAGAAGTGAACGCTGTCAAAGATTATCAGCAGTAAATGTCATGCGTTTGGGAGTAGAGGTCGTAAAAGGAGGAGGATAATCTCGGTATTATTCCTACTTGGCAACCATTAAGAAGAGAGAAAGAGAGAGAGAGAGTGTGTTTGTGTGTGTGTGTTTGTGTGTGTGTGTGTGTGTGTGTGTGTGTGTGTGTGTGTGTGTGTGTGTGTGTGTGTGTGTGTGTGTGTGTGTGTGTGTGTGTGTGTGTATGTGTGTGTGTATGTGTGTGTGTGAGTGTGAGTGTGAGAGTGTGTGTGAGTGTGTGTATTCCTTAAAAATCCTGTGATCGTGTATGGACATTGGAGGCTTTTGATTCCTCCTGACCATGCATCTTTTGGAGGAATCATGGCGCTCCAATCTAAAAAAAGTCCAGATGGCGTATTATTCATGTCGTTTTTTCCCCTCACCAATAAACTCTGTGTCTGTCAGAAAAAATTGTGTCCATCCTTAATCTTTATCAGTCGATCTCATTTTTTTCTTTTAAGGAAGGACGATATTTCTGTTACATATTGGTGTCATCTCACTTTTTGACGTGATGATAAGATACAGGCAAAACACCTCATCAATCAAAGTGCGTCACCTCATCAACTAAAACACTTGTTACTCCAGTAAATTGACCAAACTAAGATTCACTTCGAAATTAATTAATGTTGTAAGTATTACTGATCTTATTCCTACATAAAATAGGTTATGATTGCAGGCTTTTATTTCATACAGTACAATAGATACAAGATAAATAATAAAAATAAATCATAAATATGCAGTAGAAGTAGCGATTATCATAACACATTCACCCCCAGTATATATATATTTTACTTAGGGAGCAGAATAAGTGCCAGAGGGAACTTCACGGGATCTGTCACGGTCTTCCAGTTCAGCCTTGGCAATCTGTTGTAGCACGAAGTCAGGGATGGGATGAGGGAATTCTGGTGCGATGGGCAAGAGGTTGGACTCTGGCTGATACCCATATTCGTTAGCTACAAACTTGACAACTACGGGAGTACCATCAGGTGCAGTGTACCTGTGTAAGAAGATATTATTATTATTTTTATTGTTATTTTTATTATCATTATCATTATTATTATTATTATTATTTTTATTATTATTAGAAGATATTGTTAGAAGAAACCCACCCACCACTCCCAATAGCAACACACATACAAAATGAGTAGTAAAGATACTGTATTTCAACATTTACGCTGGATACACACAGGTATAATGACAGCCGAGTACTAAACCACAGTGTGATGATAGGAAGAGAAAGGCAGTGACACTTCCACCTCTTTGATAACTGTCTCTATTATAGGTTAAGAGTATAACAGACCCATTATTTTAAGAAATCTATGAAGATGAACTAAAACATTACACACACACACACACACACACACACACACACACACACACACACACACACACACACACACACACACACACACACACAGCCTTCGTCCATGTATACCGGTATTTGTACTGGTCTGGTTTACAGCAATATGGCTGCATATATTGAGTTATCATCCACTCAGACAAACTTTTAACAATTAAAAAGGCAGAGTAATGAACGGAACCAAAAGAACAACTAAAAAAAATAATAATACCACGGATATTATTTCAAGCGGGTAACGTTGAATCGAAAGAAAAGATTAAGGAGGCCGTATAGTGTTGGTAAATTCGTAGCAACTGATTCCTCCAAACAATTCCAAGCAACAGGCCATCATTATTTTTGTTAAATCTAGTGCTGCTTCCTGGCATACTTTAGAGGAATCAAGAATCTCCTAAAATAATACCATCCCCATTAACTATTATAGAGAGATACTTATAGAGAGATACTTATAGAGAGATACTTATAGAGAGATACTTACGAATATTGTCCAGACTTGACCACAGCGCCCTCTGGTCCGGTGGGTGAGCCAGACTGAGACAGAACAATACCGTTGCCTGTTTCCACGTCATAGTTGTACCTGCCGTCCTCCTCCTGTACACGTTGGTCTGACACGATGGGGATGACCTCGTGGGATTGGTCGTAGCGAGGGGGTGATGGAGCCCTGTACTGGGTGTCACCAGATACCAACACCACCAACACACCCACCAGGATAATCTGTCCGGACATAGATACATACAAGCACACGTAACATATTCTTTTTTCTGATTAATTTATTTTCCTGTGTATGATTCCCATTCACTTGAGTCTGAACATGTATTTATATTGTTTCAACCGTTATCCCTTATATTGGTCGTGACAATCAGTGTTATCCTATTGAAGAACAGTATAAAAAAATATTACGGCAATAATAAAAGTCTTTAAGAAAGAATCTAATTGAGCCACAAGTGTTGCATGAAAAATAATAACTGACGTTATTAACAAAAACACTTTCAATGAGGAAAACTACATAATTTGTAAATATATAAATATACAATATACAATATACATATACAATAGTGTAAATATATATATACAATAAATATACATATATAATATACAGTACATACAGTATGTTGTGTATAAATATATATATTTACATTCTTGTAGATAATGCTTGATATCTTTATATAAGATAGTATCATGTCTATACTTACATTTTATAAATGTTTATATAAAATGTATAAATATAAACATCATACCATCTTATATAAAGATATCCAGCAATATCTATAAGATTTCATTGCTTTATTATGTGTTTGTCTTACTACTTACCAGCTTCATGGTAGTTGTGTGTAAGAGGCACCTGACGTGTGTTGTTCTCTTCACACTGTCCTTATATATAACACTCAGGAACCCCAAGACAGTTGCCAGCTTGTTGCTTTCATATCACCATCACTGTCCCAGATCCATTCATAAGTTTGGTTTTCCACACGAGGTCGTGGTCGGCGTTCAGGCTCTTCACCAACAACACCCTTCAGGTTATCCTTTCTATCCTAAATCATATTAACATTGCAACACCCACACCAGTTCCTCCAAGTGAGTGGTAGAGGCCAGAGTGGGTGGACGCCACTCAATCACTTACTCAATCACTTAAAATATATGTATTTTAATGTCACTTTGAAAACACAGCTAATTTGCGTTAGGACTTTTACTCTCTAAACTAAGATCTTTTTTTGCATCTATTCATAACTTTTCCCGAAAAGTTGAACATTCTGATCTAATTTTTAAAAATATTTAGTATTGCGTTTGTGCAAATTTATATTTTTATACTCAGGCATTATTTGTATATAAACTCCAGTTAATATTCAGTGACATTTATTCCTCAAGTAACATTGTTAAGACGATATGATACTCCAAAATCCTTATCATGCCAACATTTTTTTTACATGCTACAACCAAATATTGATATATTCATAATAATTAAAATATTATGGCTAAAAAAATCTCATCGATCATGTCACAGTCATCTTATGATAATATATCGTGTAATCGTGTATTGTTCTTATTTTGTCTCAGCTGGGGATGGATATCTAGATCGTGCTTGGATAACAAAAAACGCGGCGAAAGCAATTCCCTGACATGTTGTGAGGTGAATGTTGCATTGTCCTTCATTATCCAAAGACGTGTACCGAAAAATTCATCCCAAGTCATCAATGTTGTACAGGAGGAGGCAGGACACTCTTCACCCTCTCATATCCTTCCAGTGATCGGTGGTCTGATGTCATGGAAGGAAGGAGTATTCACATAATTATCCTGACACGTGTTTCTATACTGCTACTCTTTACAATCACAATGTGTCAAAGGATCGTGTAACATTTGTTCTTAATACAACTTAACACACCTTATAAAAAAAAAAGGTAAAATATCGATGGATGCTCCTTATAGTTTCTTGCTAAAAAATATACAATAGTTACATCTTACGTTTACTTTCCTTCTCTCTTCTGTTTCGCACATACGGATTTAACCCTGTTTTATTCTTCTGATAAAGTCAAGCTCCTCGGTACAGTCGGGAATATATCAATAACCTTATTAAGAACTCTCGTAATGTAGCCTATAGTCAGAATTTTAGTGGTTAGTGAGTCCTTCAAACATTGCCACGAAACACCAAATACATTGAAGGGTCTTGTTTCGTGGCGTAGGCAGGAGGAATCAGGAGCCACCAAGTCTCATACACAATCACAGGGTCCTTAATTAAGAGAAAATAAGTTAGTAAAAGCCAAAACTCGTGAATAAATACATGACAATAACTGATATTTAGGTTCGTCGACCAAACGCAGACTACGACGATACAAACGATACCCTTCCTTTCATTAATGTGGTCGACGAATCATGTGTTTACAGATTGGGTTGTTGTCTGAAACCTCTCACTGTGTTTAGATACTATGTTCCCAGATTGTTACGGTATACTCTGCATGTCCTGTTTGAGTTACTGTAAATGATTGCAATTATGGTACACCTATTACATTCTATACATTACATTCACCCCATGTATGTATAATAAAATCCTGGCTATCTATAAAATAATAATGCTCCATAAAGCTTATCTTACTCATGGAATATTCAGAGGTTTATGATCCAGCCTAGCATAGTAACTCATAATGCTCATGGTGCTTGCTGCCTTGGAACTAATCTCTATTTGCTATTTTCATTTCTTGAGCTTCTAATTTTTTGATGAGGTACAGTCGGTCGTCCACAGGAATATGTACGTAGAGCATTGGTTAATTAAAGGAGGTCATTATTCTGCATTGTTCTGCTGACTGATTCAAGTAGTAGCCAAATAACATGACTAGAAGTGGTTGGTTTTGGAAAATTATAATGTACTGTAAACAATTTTCTAGTGCACAATTTAGCAGTGTAGCGGTGCGTCATAGTCTATAATATGCTTGATAAGGGGCCCCGTTTGATGTGTGTCTGTTTCATGTGTCCACAACTGTACGTAGAATATGATGGATGACATTCCCTCCTCCTTCATGACTCGAGTGGTTTGTTACGAGGTGTTATAAGATCAAGGAGACAGTATAGACAACTTTGGGTACATTAGAGCACTTTGTTTTCCTCCAAAGTATGCAAGGAAACGGGACCAGAATAACAAAAATAATGGTGCTGCCTGTTGCTTTGGATTAACATGGAGGAATAAGTTGCTCCAGATTCACCAATACTCTACTACTACTCCCTTGATTAAAGAAGAAATAATATAATTAAAAACACCTTTGACACAAGTTGGACTCGAGCTGACTTTAACTCAGAACCACAAGACCTGGATTCATTTCTTCTGACAGATTTATTTTGTGAGTGTATCGTGTCTTTATTTATACATTTCTGGAGTTTGGCAGACTTCTCAACATTTTCTTCATATTATTCGAAATATTTAAGGTTGAATGTAGCACGAACTGATTTATTAAAGCTGTCGGGGTTGGTTGACGCATATGGGATATATATTGTGCTCCAATGATGCACTTGTCTCGTACAGTAATAAATAAATAAATTATATTATACTAATATAATAAATAAATAAATAAATACTAACAATAGTTTTAAAATATATAAGCTAAGGACTTACAAAATGTTAAAATTATCAAGGAATGAGAACTTAAAGAAGAATACGTAATTGATAAATAGAAAACTATTAATCTACTAACAATTAATTACCATTGTTGGATACTACTATGAAAGGGTTGATTATCTCTAGGTAAGATTAATAACTGTTAACCCCGCTATATGTGAAGTAATCGTAGCAGACAGTGTGGCACAAAGTTTATCTTACTGGTAATGAATGGTAAACCCTCATGAAGGAATAATCATGAGGGAAAAGAAAATACAAAACCACAATAAAGAAAATAAAATAATGGTTGCATCGCTTTATTTATATTTACACTTAAATAAATTCACAATAATAATAATAACATTAGTATGGCGGTGATAAAATTACATATGTTGTTTTTAACGAGAACCATATCTGTCAGAAGGAGCCTCCAGGGAACGGTCACGGTCCTCCTCTGCAGCCTTGGCGATCTGGTCCAACACAAACTGAGGGATTTCGTGGGGGAACTCAGGGGCAACAGGCAACAAGTCAGACTCAGGCTGATATCCGTTCTCGTCAGCCACAAACTTCACGTAGACGGGGGTACCATCCGGGGCAGTGTAGCTGTAACATGAAGGTAAGTGAATGAAAGAACATTTTGGCTACATGAATAGAGAAGGAAATATTGTTGAGAGAAGAATTGATTGGTTGATATAAGGCGCGGCAGCAGCGAGGTCATATAGCTCCAGAAAAAGGTGATAGAGAGGTGAGACAGCAAGCAGGAAGGAAATAGAAAGAAAAGCGGGATAGTCGAAGAACTAAAAGCTAGTGGCTGGGGCCGAAGGGGCGCCAAAACCCTTAAAGTATTACCCACATCACTAATGCAGGCAATACCCCCCTACGGGGATGTAGAGAGGAAGGGAAGCAAACACAAATAAAATCGAAAGAAAAAAGAAAGGACTGTTGAAGATCCAAAAGAGGATGACTAGGGACCGTAGGAGCGTCCAAACCCATTTAACCCTTGCAGACATTATTCCCCTACAAGGGAAGGAGATGTGAAGGGTTTTTACATTATCTCTGGGACATTTTCAGTCTAAGATTCATTACATGTATATATCAGGATAGTCTACAAAAATGATGCTGGTATAAGAATAACACTCACGAGAAGAATCCGGACTTGACCACGGAGTCTTCGGGTCCGTCTGGAGAACCAGACTGTGACACCTGGATTCCGTTGCCGGTCTCCACGTCAAGGTTGTACCTGCCGTCGTCCTCAAGAACAAAGTCATGCCTGAGGATGGGGATCTCTTCACTGGAGTCTTCAGCAGAAGAGTCGTAGCCGGGGGCAGCCACTGCTACTGTAGCCAAGGCAGCTAGAATTACCTGGAAATAAAACACATATAATAATATTAATTCATTTATGATTTATCTTCACCTGGTATTAGTTATATTATCAACTTTCAATTTTTTTTTTACTTTTCAGTATAATCATGCTTGGTTGAACAATAATATAAATTCACGAAGCAAACTCCCCTTCTGTAAATTATTTTTTTTCTGTACTAAAGTAGAACTATTGAAAAACACAAATCCTCCTTTGAGGCCAAGATCTGAACCCGTACATCCCCTGGTCTACATCCCTGTGTGTTGCAGGTTTTACTGTTGAGCCTCAATGGGGGTTTATATTGTGTTAAGTTTTAGTGAAAAGCAATAACCCATATACAAGGCTCACTATAGTACATTACAAGTTTCCCTGTAGTACATTACAAGTCTCCTTATACTACATTACAAGTCTCACTGTAGTACATAACAAGGCTCCCTATACTACATAACAAGGCTCCCTATACTACATAACAAGGCTCCCTATACTACATAACAAGGCTCCCTATAGTACTCACAAACTTCATGTTGGTGCTGAAGGTAGAATACTTCTGTCATACTTCAAAGGTGGTGAGGCTTATATACCCGTAGAGTTGCCAACTGTAGATACTAACTAATTCTCTACTACAGAATGTCCTCTGACTTTTTAGGAGGAGGGGGTGTGTTGGTTGAGTCGCTCCGCCCTCGCCCTTCGCCCTGGAGCTGAACGAACCCTTGCACAACACTCGTTTATACCCGTAGAAAGTCCCGACCACAACACACCTACACCCCCTCACGCAGCCTGGCTTAAGTGCTTTACCTGACGTCCATAGATTGGTTGGTTGGTTGGTTGGTTGGTTGGTTGGTTAGGTGGTTGGTTGGTTGGTTGGTTGGTTGGTTGGTTGGTTGGTTGGTTGGTTGGTTGGTTGATTGGTTGGTTGGTTGGTTGGTTGGTTGATTGGTTGATTGGTTGGTTGGTTGGTTGGTTAGGTGGTTGGTTGGTTGGTTGGTTGGTTGGTTGGTTGGTTGGTTGGTTGGTTGATTGGTTGATTGGTTGGTTGGTTGGTTGGCTGCCTACAACTACAACTGTAAACACATTAACTGAATATTACTCACAAACTCTCATGCAGCTGTTGCAATCTTTAGCTTTGTAAGCCATATTCACTTTTTATAATAATTTATTTATTCGATAAGTAATTGACAATTTTTGTGTAATAATTCATATATATATATATATCCTCGAAATTGCTAGTTTGATTTTATTATTATTAGGCGACGTTTCCATCCAAAATAAATGTTCTTGTCGTAAATATATACACACATGCACAGATACCAAGGTGACAACTGCAGCAGACATATAGGACTAGAGACTTGTGATGACCTCATAGAACACTGTGAGCATGTGAGAAGAAAAGGCAAAGAGAGGAAAGCTGATTTGGACTTTGGGGATGATCATATGATGTGGGTATAATAAAGGACCACTGATTCCTCCATACTATGTCAGGAAACAGACTTGAACCTCAGTATCAGTATACGAGAGAAGGATCTGTTCGTGGTATACTTTGGAGGATTCAGTAGTCTTATTACACTTCACTCACAATAACAAAAAAAATTCTCTGATGTAACCAGATCTATGTAAACTATGATACGTGGAGGAAATTCTTTGTAATTCCTTTAGCATCGAATTGAGAACCACTGCCATAATGGTAGCTATGGTAGTTGGCTTCTATGACATGACTTGGGGAGAAATGCAGGAGAGAATGAAACTACACTCTTTATTCAATTGTACTATGGACATTTTAATCAGTTGTACTAAATTTTATCTATATTTGTGCTTGAGATTAGGTCTTTAGAAAGTTATGTTAATTTAGGAAAGTAACCTGCTGTGAGAAATTCAGGGGCTCTTGATTCCTCCAAGATATTCCAAATAACAGAATCTCTCCACGTCAGACTGTAAACAACACGTGTTTTATGATAGAGTTTGTAGGGTTAAGTGTGCTTCAAATGGCCCACAAAAATTACTTCCCTTAATGCCCATTGGTGCCCAGTGATGCCTACTCTTTATGTGACCCCATCACACTCAATATATGTTTGAACGAGACACCTTGACATGTACTAACAGCTGAGTGTCAGTCACGATTCATGTTATACGTTTTTTGTTTTTGTTTTTTTTATAGAGGAATTCTGTGTCCTACCAAAAGATATTTAGGATGTCTTGACAATGAATGAAAGACGGCCAACGTTGGATCTACGGGTATGAGATGAAGGTAAAGTGTTGCCACATGCCTCACCAAGTTGATGATCATGCATATCATGTTTGGTGTCAGATTTTGACCTAAAGTAGTAAAAGCTTGACAATACAATAAACACCTTAATGACACTAGTAAATTTCACTAAAGGTTATTACAGATATTCCATAAAGTTTTAGAAGTTTTTAGCACAAACATGTCAGTACAATTTATTAAGGTTCACATTCTTCGTACGAAATTATGCACGGCCGAATTTTCTAAAGCCCAAAAGTGGACCGTGTATTGTCACAAGTAAACGCTGTAGTGGGTTGTACAAAGGGAAGGTTTTAATTAAGGGGAGATTCTCTTGTTGGTGAATTAGAATGCAACTCATTCCTCAAAATTATATCACGAAACATATCTCTTAGTAGTAACAATGAGGTGTTTTGTTTCCTGGCATACTTTGGAGGACTAAATCAATATAGAGTATCCACTTCACCAACAGGAGAATCTCACCATAAGTCTAGAACTCAAACGATGAAGAATATAAACTGTAGCATCTTCAGAATGTTAAAACTAATGTTGCCTTGTGTTGCTAAATGTTACCTAATGTTACCTATAAAAATGTCCTGCAATATTCTGTGTGTTTTCTTAACGTTTGGGTCAGATAATCGGCCATACAGATACCAGGATATTTTTCTGTTACTCAGCAGTGAATGGTGTTATCCGAATACAAATATGAATGGTATCAGAACCTTAACTAAAACGTTTATTAGCATATGTGTTGGTTTCTAATAATCGACCTAATAATCAGTTATTTATTCACATCATATCCAAGTGTTTTCTATGTTTCAACTTGGCAGACTTGCTTTCACCAACATAATTCATTATTCCCATTGATTAGAAATTTCTATATATGTTTTTTAGAAATGTAAAAATATCGTTATAAAAAAATTCAATAGGTCTTATTTTAATACAATAATTTTAGGTTCTCATAATTTATTTTGAAGGTACATTATATATACATAAATAAAATAGATTGTGTATGTAATTTAAATACATCATATGTATGAGGAAAAGAAAAGGGAATGAAGATGACAATAAGGTCGAGTTATCTATTGGTAAGAATATTCGCGGGAGAAAGAGCGATCGCGGTCCTCCTCGGCAGCCTTGGCGATCTGGTCGAGTACAAACTGGGGAATGGGGTGGGGGAACTCGGGGGCAACTGGCAGATGATCGGACTCGGGCTGGTAGCCGTTCTCGTCAGCAACAAACTTCACGTGGACTGGGGTGCCGTCAGGGGCAGTCCATCTGTAAATTAAAGGTGTCATATTATTGGTTCAAGAAACACAAACTACCTCCAACCAAACTCTATTACAATACAAACATTTAAACCAGTGATCCAAACACACTCACGAGAAGTATCCTTGTTTGACGACAGCATAGTCGGGGCCGCTGGGGGCACCAGACTGGGAGGCCACGATGCCGTTGCTGGTCTCAACGCCAAGCACGTATGTGCCGTCGTCCTCAATATCGAAGTCGTGTCTGAGGATCTCAGCAGATTCGCCGGATTCAATAGAGCGGTAGTCGGCACGAGGGGCGGCGACGGCCAGGGCGGCCAAAGTGGCGAGAATTACCTACGACCAACAAGAGTTCTATTACGAACAGGTCACATATTATCTCACACAGCACTTAACTCCATTAAGGAACAACTTCCACAACATGTACAAACATTTTTATTAAGCACTTTTCTTTTCTTTTTTCAAAATATCTATCTTGGCTTTCCATCACTCACTTATATATTCAACTCTACAAAAATTATTACATTACAAACTAGTCTAAGTTGATTTAGAATTTCAAGACTTGTAAGAAGAAATAAATAACTGATTTAATTATTAATGGATTAACCTTGAAGAAATATGATCTTAATTGTGTGTTAATTAATCGTTCCTAACTATATTATAATAATGGTAAAGTAATTATGAACTAAACCAGAACCCAAGTAAAGGTAATGACAAGGTGGGTCACAAGTATCTATATCAGATACGTGAGCAACTTACAAACTTCATTTTGTATGAGGAGGGATTGTGTTGTGATGGTGAAGCTGGTCCCACTCACTTATATACCCACCCTCCTTCCCTTACAGTTACCAAGCAGCTATTTTGTGACCAGATATTGCTCCGTATTTGCAACACACTCAGATTTCAAGGTCATACCTTAGGACTTTTTCCATCCTCTTACACGTGTGTGTTCTCATTTTCATCCACATACACACACACAGTCATGAAACAATTACACACAGTAATGTAACATACACAGTCATATAACATTGTCATGTTAGTTATTGTGAGAATAATGTTATAAGGTTTTTACTTATATGTCTCCCTTATACTCATAAGGTGATAATTTTAATATAAACTTTGCACTGTGATAAAGATTAATAATTCATCTCATACCATAATGCTAAAATAAAAGTAGGTTTATAGAACGAACTGCTTAGCAACACCAATAATTTTATATCATTACATCCAGTCGTCAAACAACATATTATATGAGGTTATGAGGTCACACTTGAACAAAAATATACTAAAAGTCACATATAACATTTGTTAGAATACAATTTAAGAAGTCAATTCTGAAGAAACATTTACTTTTTAAAATCTTTGATAAATATTTAGCTATGATGTATATATAACACAACAGTAATATAAAATAATTGTAATAGTTATATAGGGTGTTTATTTGTCACTATAATTTGAAAAGTTTCTTACAAAATGGGGAGTATATATAGATAATTTTATTTTGTTTAATGCACTTCTAACTGTTCACTTTTGGTTCCAAAAAGTTAATCATGAAGATAATCTGTTTCCATTCATAATGTTCACTATGGAACATTTGTATCAATGTGACGATGACGTCAGTAATTCCATGCTTCAAGTCATTAATTTCTCATATCTTTGTTTGATACACAACAACTACATTAAGAGACTCATAGAGAGAAAGACAGTCATAGGAAGGATATCTGTTGTGAAGACTCTCCTTCTTTATACATATCCTTTACTAACATTAAATCACTAAATTAACCTCAGTGTAGCCAAGTCATAAATACTTCTCAATCTCTAATTTACTTCCAGTACACAATAGAGGAGTAAGACACCTTCAATGCATGTATTGGGTTTGTATGTGAACAAAACAAATTATAAAACCTTCCTCAGGGAACCAACAAAAGGAAGAAATTATGGTTATTGATAAAACCTTCATCCCGGTGGAAACCTCAGAAAATCTTGTTATCATTGACACACAATATTATTAGTGTTGTGGAAGTTAGGTTATCATTGAGTGATAATATAGTTTACGAATGATTGTGTTGAGATTATGGTTATCCCAGGCTAAGGTTAAACCAGGATGGAAGTGATAGTAGCGAAGAAAACGTTTAAGTTTAGCGAAATGTTTGTTCAATATTTCAACAGTGTGTGTAATAATAATAAAAATAATAATAATAATAGTAAACGGTTTATTGACATGATGGCAGCCATAGGCTGAAAATATACATACATTTATAAGAAATAGAATAGATCAAGATATTTATACATATATAATTATATACATAAAGAAAATAATAATGTTGAGTATGATGGGAGGTTGTTAGTGTTAATGGATTGTTTATCATGTTAACAATTATACGAATTTCACTGTTTTTGTATTTGTTTGTAGTAGCCGGGAATGGTTTCAGTTGTTATAGTGTCTGATGGTATGTCTGGGTCACCATGTCTATCACTATTAAGACTTATACTTTGAGGGGAGGTGGCCGAGTGGGTAGTGTTCTGGACTCATAACCTAGAGGTCGGGAGAACGATCCTCTCAGGTGAGGGCCTGAGAATATTTACTCTTCCGATTTGAGTATCAGGCACTAACTATAAGGCCACCGAACGTCGTAAAACACCCTCACTGGTACCATAACAGGTGCAGTATTTGGGCATTACCCTCACTTCCCTCTCTCTGTGGCTGGGTAACAGTTTGGAAGTCGTGACGTGTATGTGTGAGCAGCAGTTGTCCTGGGCCACGATAACGGGCTTGATTATGCCTATGTCCAGTGTCAGAACATATAAACAAAAATAGTGAACAATGAACATTGACAATGATTATCATAAGTTGTAGACATTTAAACATGATTAATGATAACATAACTTTGTCACTTTGTGTTTACTAAACTTATCAGTTTAAATGGAAATTTTAAAACTATTACTGAGAACGTATTATTCTTATTAATGTGGTTACAACACTAAGTCTTACAATTTGTTTACAATGTGTAAAAAGTAAAAGATAAATGTTCAATGTTTTAAACATATACATGACAATTATGTTAATTTTTCCTTTACAATTAATTTGCTAATACATGTAGATCAATTAATGTTCGTGAATTATTAATGTTCTACAAACTGATGATACCAATCATTATTTTATAGGAATACAATTATGTATGATGTCATAATGTTACCAAACAAATGTGGTGATAATAATATTATAATATTATATAGTGAAATGACGAGTTATGTATGTATAGTGATATTAGTAATACTTTGATAACAACATACAGTGTATTATAACTCTATCAAATCATTGTATTATTCAATACAATAATGTATCCCTGTTATGTTATTAAGTCACCTTTTTATGTTATTGTATTTCATCATGTTTATTGCATTAGTAAATTAGGATATTTATAGAAGAATTCGATGTTATCAAAATTTATTATCAAGAGAGAAAGAAATAAATATCATCACAACTCATAGTAGAATATAAATATATAATGATATAAATATATTGTGATATAAATATGGATAGAAGAGGGAATGAAGATGACAATAAGGTCGAGTTATCTATTGGTAAGAATATTCGCGGGAGAAAGAGCGATCGCGGTCCTCCTCGGCAGCCTTGGCGATCTGGTCGAGTACAAACTGGGGAATGGGGTGGGGGAACTCGGGGGCAACTGGCAGATGATCGGACTCGGGCTGGTAGCCGTTCTCGTCAGCAACAAACTTCACGTGGACTGGGGTGCCGTCAGGGGCAGTCCATCTGTAAATTAAAGGTGTCATATTATTGGTTCAAGAAACACAAACTACCTCCAACCAAACTCTATTACAATACAAACATTTAAACCAGTGATCCAAACACACTCACGAGAAGTATCCTTGTTTGACGACAGCATAGTCGGGGCCGCTGGGGGCACCAGACTGGGAGGCCACGATGCCGTTGCTGGTCTCAACGCCAAGCACGTATGTGCCGTCGTCCTCAATATCGAAGTCGTGTCTGAGGATCTCAGCAGATTCGCCGGATTCAATAGAGCGGTAGTCGGCACGAGGGGCGGCGACGGCCAGGGCGGCCAAAGTGGCGAGAATTACCTACGACCAACAAGAGTTCTATTACGAACAGGTCACATATTATCTCACACAGCACTTAACTCCATTAAGGAACAACTTCCACAACATCTACAAACATTTTTATTAAGCACTTTTCTTTTCTTTTTTCAAAATATCTATCTTGGCTTTCCATCACTCACTTATATATTCAACTCTACAAAAATTATTACATTAAAAACTAGTCTAAGTTGATTTAGAATTTCAAGACTTGTAAGAAGAAATAAATAACTGATTTAATTATTAATGGGTTAACCTTGAAGAAATATGATCTTAATGTGTGTTAATTAATCGTTCCTAACTATATTATAATAATGGTAAAGTAATTATGAACTAAACCAGAACCCAAGTAAAGGTAATGACAAGGTGGGTCACAAGTATCTATATCAGATAGGTGAGCAACTTACAAACTTCATTTTGTATGAGGAGGGATTGTGTTGTGATGGTGAAGCTGGTCCCACTCACTTATATACCCACCCTCCTTCCCTTACAGTTACCAAGCAGCTATTTTGTGACCAGATATTGCTCCGTATTTGCAACACACTCAGATTTCAAGGTCATACCTTAGGACTTTTTCCATCCTCTTACACGTGTGTGTTCTCATTTTCATCCACATACACACACACAGTCATGAAACAATTACACACAGTAATGTAACACACACAGTCATATAACATTGTCATGTTAGTCATTGTGAGAATAATGTTATAAGGTTTTTACTTATATGTCTCCCTTATACTCATAAGGTGATAATTTTAATATAAACTTTGCACTGTGATAAAGATTAATTCACCTCATACAATAATGCTAAAATAAAAGTAGGTTTATAGAACGAACTGCTTAGCAACACCAATAATTTTATATCATTACATCCAGTCGTCAAACAACATATTATATGAGGTTATGAGGTCACACTTGAACAAAAATATACTAAAAGTCACACCTAACATTTGTTAGAATACAATTTAGGAAGTCAATCCTGAAGAAACATTTAATGTACTTTTAAAAATCTTTGATCATTATTTAGCTATGATGTATAAATAACACAATGGTAATAGAAAATCATTGTAATAGTTATATAGGGTGTTTATATGTCTCGATAATTTGAAAAAAAATTTACTTATGGGAACGAATAGGTTAACCTGTAAACTTTAGATAATGAACAAACGCTCATCTCGCTAGACCTAAACGTACACACACACACACACACACACTGTTGAAATATTGAACAAAATTTCGCTAGACCTAAACGTTTTCTTCGCTACTATCACTTCCATCCCTGGTTTAACCCTAGCCTGGGATAACCATAATCTCAACACAATCATTCGTAAACTATATTATCTCTCAATGAGAGATTATATATACATAAATAATACACTAATAATATTGTGTGTCAATGATAACAAGATTTTCTGAGGTTTCCACCGGCAGGAAGGTTTTATCAATAACCATAATTTCTTCCTTTTGTTGATTCCCTGAGGATGGTTTTATAATTTGTTTTGTTCACATACAAACCCCATACAGACATTGAAGGTGTCCATTGTGTACTGGAAGTAAGTTAGAGATTGAGAAGTAGTTATGACTTGGCTACACTGAGGTTTATTTAGTGGGTTAAATGTTAGTAAAGGATATGTATAAGGAAGGAGAATTTTCACAACTACTGAAAAATGAAAGACGATGACTGAAATGATTTATTCTAAACAGTGTACGTATGTGTGTGTGTGTGTGTGTGTGTGTGTGTTGCAGTGATGTCCTTCCAGAACTGAATGTAAGTATCAGTTCTTATTGTTGTCTGTACAGTACATAGTGAATAGTGTCTTCTGAATACTAACGTCAACAGTTATTTTGTAGAACTACTGTACTGATGTAAGATCTTATTGTAGATTGTATTATTGTATCATTGTAAATATTATTATGGTTGTATCGTTTTATTATTATATCATTATTGTAATACTGTAGATAGCAGCATTATAGGTTTACTAATAAAAAATCTGATCCTTTAACAGTAACCTTACATCACATTTTAAAATCTATGACACGATATGTTTTTCAAAACTTTTTCCAGGCACGAGAAGAAAACATGTTTCCAATTAAAAAATAAGTTTGTATTTACATATAAGGTTAACTAAAAGCCTATTTTGTGGCTGATAGAAAAATCTCAATATTAGTTTTATGAGTATTTAGCTCATGTACATTTTGTCGTTGTGAGCCCAGCCTACAGAATCATACCCAGAGTTCCATAACAATAAGTGTATGGAGGCAAGGCCATCTCTATGTACAGGCCGCAGTGTGAGTCCAATTAGCTGATCGTGACGTCACACAAGGCGGCATAACACTCCGTGACACGGGACGAGTATTATCCGAGGCTCCTAACCAGTTGACGGCTGCAGCGTAGCAGTGTACATGGTATTTCAGGTAAATATACACACTTTTCACTGTATAATCATAATGAATCTTAACTCATTTACCTTATGGACAATTAGAAGCAATTTGCGTTCTTAATTCATATGTGCATTTAATTAGGTTAAGTAGAAATAGCGAAAACAAGCCCCAGGAGAAAAATTCAACTACGTTAAGATATCTAGACTAAGAATAATGGCAGTTGAGTGTAGAAACGTGTGTATTTTTAAGAAATTATCTAGCTTATTCTTTTAGTTTCTGTGTTCATGAGTGCCACAGGTATTATTTTGTGATACCGTATTTATCACTACATCTTGAAAAAGCAGCTATAAGAAGGAATTATTATGTCTCGTATACCATAGCCGGCATCGCTATGGCTAGTGTGTCTGTGTTAGAGAAACTCCTGCAGTTTATATTTCATTGTAATAAAGTGACTCTCACGCTGCTTTTTTCATTATTATATTCTATTTTCTTGTATGGTAAATTAAAAATCGAAAAACATAAAAAAATATTATTAATGACATCATAACTTTGTCACTTTGTGTTTACTTATCAGTTAAAATGGAGATTTTTAAACAATTACTGAGAATGTATTATTCCCAATAATGTTGAGTTTTCCTTTACAATTAAGTTACTAATGCATGTAGATCAATTAATGTTAGTGAATTATTAATTTTGCACAAACTGATGATAGCAATCATTATTTTATAGGAATACAATTATGTATGATGTCATAATGTTACCAAACAAATGTGGTGATAATAATATTATATAGTGAAATGACGAGTTATGTATGTATAGTGATGACAGTAATACTTTGATAACAACATACAGTGTATTATAACTCTATCAAATCATTGTATTATTCAATACAATAATGTATCCTTGGTATGTTATTAAGTCACCTTTTTATGTTATTGTATTTCATCATGTTTATTGCATCAGTAAATTAGGATATTTATAGAAGAATTCGATGTTATCAAAATTTATTATCAAGAAAGAAAGAAATAAATATCATCACAACTCATAGTAGAATATAAATATATAATGCTATAAATATATTGTGATATAAATATGGATAGAAGAGGGAATGAAGATGACAATAAGGTCGAGTTATCTATTGGTAAGAATATTCGCGGGAGAAAGAGCGATCGCGGTCCTCCTCGGCAGCCTTGGCGATCTGGTCGAGTACAAACTGGGGAATGGGGTGGGGGAACTCGGGGGCAACTGGCAGATGATCGGACTCGGGCTGGTAGCCGTTCTCGTCAGCAACAAACTTCACGTGGACTGGGGTGCCGTCAGGGGCAGTCCATCTGTAAATTAAAGGTGTCATATTATTGGTTCAAGAAACACAAACTACCTCCAACCAAACTCTATTACAATACAAACATTTAAACCAGTGATCCAAACACACTCACGAGAAGTATCCTTGTTTGACGACAGCATAGTCGGGGCCGCTGGGGGCACCAGACTGGGAGGCCACGATGCCGTTGCTGGTCTCAACGCCAAGCACGTATGTGCCGTCGTCCTCAATATCGAAGTCGTGTCTGAGGATCTCAGCAGATTCGCCGGATTCAATAGAGCGGTAGTCGGCACGAGGGGCGGCGACGGCCAGGGCGGCCAAAGTGGCGAGAATTACCTACGACCAACAAGAGTTCTATTACGAACAGGTCACATATTATCTCACACAGCACTTAACTCCATTAAGGAACAACTTCCACAACATGTACAAACATTTTTATTAATCACTTTTCTTTTCTTTTTTCAAAATATCTATCTTGGCTTTCCATCACTCACTTATATATTCAACTCTACAAAAATTATTACATTACAAACTAGTCTAAGTTGATTTAGAATTTCAAGACTTGTAAGGAGAAATAAATAACTGATTTAATTATTAAAGGGTTAACCTTGAAGAAATATGATCTTAATGTGTGTTAATTAATCGTTCCTAACTATATTATAATAATAGTAAAGTAATTATGAACTAAACCAGAACCCAAGTAAAGGTAATGACAAGGTGGGTCACAAGTATCTATATCAGATAGGTGAGCAACTTACAAACTTCATTTTGTATGAGGAGGGATTGTGTTGTGATGGTGAAGCTGGTCCCACTCACTTATATACCCACCCTCCTTCCCTTACAGTTACCAAGCAGCTATTTTGTGACCAGATATTGCTCCGTATTTGCAACACACTCAGATTTCAAGGTCATACCTTAGGACTTTTTCCATCCTCTTATACGTGTGTGTTCTCATTTTCATCCACATACACACAGTCATGAAACAATTACACACAGTAATGTAACACACACAGTCATATAACATTGTTATGTTAGTTATTGTGAGAATAATGTTATAAGGTTTTTACTTATCATATGTCTCCCTTATACTCATAAGGTGATAATTTTAATATAAACTTTGCACTGTGATAAAGATTAATTCATCTCATACCATAATGCTAAAATAAAAGTAGGTTTATAGAACGAACTGCTTAGCAACACCAATAATTTTATATCATTACATCCAGTCGTCAAACAACATATTATATGAGGTTAAGAGGTCACACTTGAACAAAAATATACTAAAAGTCACACCTAACATTTGTTAGAATACAATTTAGGAAGTCAATCCTGAAGAAACATTTACTTTTTAAAATCTTTGATAAATATTTAGCTATGATGTATAAATAACACAACAGTAATAGAAAATAATTGTAATAGTTATATAGGGTGTTTATTTGTCACTATAATTTGAAAAGTTTCATACAAAATGGGGAGTATATATAGATAATTTTATTTTGTTTAATGCACTTCTAACTGTTCACTTTTGGTTCCAAAAAGTTAATCAAGAAGATAATCTGTTTCCATTCATAATGTTCACTATGGAACACTTGTATCAATGTGACGATGACGTCAGTAATTCCATGCTTCAAGTCATTAAGTTCTCATATCTTTGTTACATTAAGAGAGACATAGAGAGAAAGACAGCCATAGAGAGAAAGACAGCCATAGAGAGAAAGACAGCCATAGGAAGGATATCTGAAGAAGGAGGTGACATTACTAAAGTCATTATCATCATTGATATAAATATGATACAATAAAAGTGGCTGGAAATACATTAATGCCTTCATGTGATTCTTGTAACAAATAATATATATGTACAAGTGTATTAAACAAGGTATTAAAAACTTCCATATAATATATTATACAGTATATTATATGCCTCATTTTATAAAACTTTTCAAAGGTTTATTATCTATTAATTTTTTTTGTAAGTAGGCCAAGTTATCCAAAGTAAAAGGATATTTTGGAAACTCCTTGTACTATTCTATTTACTGGTACAAAAAAACACTTTTAGCAAGTGTTCAATTCTATTATTTCATTTACACACATTGACCTGCCCTACAAACAAAGAGAGAAAATAAAATTATAAAAGACTGACTCATCAGCTATGATTACCAATATACGCCCTATAGTAATAATGAATAAGAATAATTTTTGGACGTATTTCATCCATAGAGAAATATATGATGTCATTTTTTTTATAAATACACTTTTAATAATAATAATAATAATAGGACCATAACCCCAGAAAGTCTTGTTATCATTGACACACAATATTATTAGTGTTGTGGAAGTTGGGATTTTATTGATGGATATTATGCGTCGCAACATCGAGGTCCTATAGCGCCAGAAAGAGGTGATAGAGAGGTGTGACAGCAAGCAGGAAGGAAATAAAAGGAAAAGAGGGACAATTGAAGAACTGAAAGATGGGAACCATTTAGTCTGGTCTCTCACTAGCGACCTTCCTAGTATGGGAAGTCCTCTCTCCCCAATATCGCGGCAGAGCAGGGGCCAGAGCCCCCTCTAATCTAGCTCGCCAGGACTCGGAGACACACAAGCCCTTCCGCCACATCAGGGTGGTTCCCGTTAAGGGGGGGGGGGATTTTCTTAAGAGATAATGATATTTTAGTTTACGAATGATTGTGTTGAGATTATGGTTATGTAGCGAATAAAACGTTTAGGTTTAGCGAAATGTTTGTTCAATATTTCAACGGTGTGTGTAATAATAATAAAAATAATAATGACAATAGTAAACGGTTTATTGACATGATGGCAGCCATAGGCTGAAAATATACATACATTTATAAGAAATAGAATAGATGAAGATATTTATACATATATAATTATATACATACATAAAGAAAATAATAATGATGAGTATGATGGGAGGTTGTTAGTGTCAATGGATTGTTTATCATGTTAACAATTATACGAATTTCACTCTTTTTGTATTTGTTTGTAGTAGCCGGGAATGGTAATGGTTTCAGTTTGTTCTAGTGTCTGATGGTATGTCTGGGTCACCATGTCTATCACTATTAATACTAAGTCTTATAGTAATATAGTGAACACCTTAATAACATTAACAATAAACACCATAAGTTGTAAACATTTCAACATAATTACTGATATTATAAATTTGTCACTTTGTGTTTACTAAACTTATCAGTTTAAATGGAGATCTTAAAACTATTACTGAGAACGTATTATTCTTATTAATGTGGTTACAACACTAAGTCTTACAATTTGTTTACAATGTGTAAAAATAACAAATAAAATATTCAATGTTTTAAACATACTGTATATATGACAATTATGTTAATTTTTCCTTTACAATTAAGTTACTAATGCATGTAGATCAATTAATGTTAGTGAATTATTAATGTTGCACAAACTGATGATAGCAATCATTATTTTATAGGAATATAATTATGTATGATGTCATAATGTTACCAAACAAATGTGGTGATAATAATATTATATAGTGAAATGACGAGTTATGTATGTATAGTGATGACAGTAATACTTTGATAACAACATACAGTGTATTATAACTCTATCAAATCATTGTATTATTCAATACAATAATGTATCCTTGGTATGTTATTAAGTCACCTTTTTATGTTATTGTATTTCATCATGTTTATTGCATCAGTAAATTAGGATATTTATAGAAGAATTCGATGTTATCAAAATTTATTATCAAGAAAGAAAGAAATAAATATCATCACAACTCATAGTAGAATATAAATATATAATGCTATAAATATATTGTGATATAAATATGGATAGAAGAGGGAATGAAGATGACAATAAGGTCGAGTTATCTATTGGTAAGAATATTCGCGGGAGAAAGAGCGATCGCGGTCCTCCTCGGCAGCCTTGGCGATCTGGTCGAGTACAAACTGGGGAATGGGGTGGGGGAACTCGGGGGCAACTGGCAGATGATCGGACTCGGGCTGGTAGCCGTTCTCGTCAGCAACAAACTTCACGTGGACTGGGGTGCCGTCAGGGGCAGTCCATCTGTAAATTAAAGGTGTCATATTATTGGTTCAAGAAACACAAACTACCTCCAACCAAACTCTATTACAATACAAACATTTAAACCAGTGATCCAAACACACTCACGAGAAGTATCCTTGTTTGACGACAGCATAGTCGGGGCCGCTGGGGGCACCAGACTGGGAGGCCACGATGCCGTTGCTGGTCTCAACGCCAAGCACGTATGTGCCGTCGTCCTCAATATCGAAGTCGTGTCTGAGGATCTCAGCAGATTCGCCGGATTCAATAGAGCGGTAGTCGGCACGAGGGGCGGCGACGGCCAGGGCGGCCAAAGTGGCGAGAATTACCTACGACCAACAAGAGTTCTATTACGAACAGGTCACATATTATCTCACACAGCACTTAACTCCATTAAGGAACAACTTCCACAACATCTACAAACAGTTTTATTAATCACTTTTCTTTTCTTTTTTCAAAATATCTATCTTGGCTTTCCATCACTCACTTATATATTCAACTCTACAAAAATTATTACATTACAAACTAGTCTAAGTTGATTTAGAATTTTAAGACTTGTAAAAATAAATAAATAACTGATTTAATTATTAATGGGTTAACCTTGAAGAAATATGATCTTAATGTGTGTTAATTAATCGTTCCTAACTATATTATAATAATGGTAAAGTAATTATGAACTAAACCAGAACCCAAGTAAAGGTAATGACAAGGTGGGTCACAAGTATCTATATCAGATAGGTGAGCAACTTACAAACTTCATTTTGTATGAGGAGGGATTGTGTTGTGATGGTGAAGCTGGTCCCACTCACTTATATACCCACCCTCCTTCCCTTACAGTTACCAAGCAGCTATTTTGTGGCGAGTTTTTGCTCCGTATTCGCAACATCTTGAGACATCAAGATCATACCATATATCCATCACTGAACTCTCGGCCAAGGTCATATTTCTTTGGACTATAAACAATCATGAAGCCACAGGTATGTACACTTGTTTTTCAAAGATTTTACGAGTACTAGTATTTACTTCACTTGTTTCAGTATCATCTTTGTACCTTACTTAATTATTTGTACCTTGGGTAGTATAATATTAACATCATATATCTACAACCTACAGTACACTTCAATGAGAACACTTTGTACTTGACTCATTATAATCATTTGTGTAAGTCGTTTATTGGACCATCTGAATATAATAATTATAACTCTACTTATATTGTGAATACTATTAGAAGGAAAATATCTACCAGAGGATAGTATTAATTCCTCATGGTGGGGAATCGCCTCATGTGATGGTAGCCTTTCAATTGAGGATTTTGGGCACCCCTTCGGACCCGAGTTATTTCCTTTCAGTTCTTTTTGTGTCCCTCTATTCCATCCATTCATATCGTTCTTGTTGTTCCTTCCTATCTCCTGTACCATTGTTTCATTACAGGATCTTCCATAATTATCAAGTTTAGTTTTTTGTTCTTTCTTTTATTCATTTATTATTTGTTTTGCAGCTTTAAAATGGACACTCCAATAAAGAAATAAATCCTTAATTAATTATTTCTTGTTCCTGGGTAAGGCAATGGAATAATTATATACAACAGAATGTCTCTAGTCAGATACAGAAGAAGACACACATGATAAAAAAAAAAACCTCTTCCAGGATTTAGTGACGACGCCAAAGATCAAATGTGTCCATGAAAGGTTACTAAGCAGCCAAGCAAGGATCATCATTGACTCCTTACAAATACATAAAGTTACTGTGATATGACCAGGTTACCGTTGCTCCTGTGCTGTGTGGGAGAGTTAGCGTAATTTATTCTAAAGTAAAAGCCATAGAGATTGCGTAGTAGGGTGGAGGTGTAGATAGAATGGAAAGGTAACGCTGTTCCTTTTATGCAATCTTTAATTTAGTTATGATTATCATATGAAAAGGACCAATCTTACTCCAAGGAAATACATTAATACATTTATTGTTACTCATATTATAATACTGTAATCATATTAATGCATACTGGGAACACTGTTGATTACCTCATGTTATAAAGTTTTACATTCTCAAACTGAGCTTAATTAAGGAAGGTAATGCTTTCACCCAAATAGGCCTACTTTTGTTTGTTGGTTAGTCTACGTCGAACCTTACGGATGAAACCAAAACATGATTCAGTTTCTGTGGACCTATAAGTCAAAGACCAAGTTTAATAATAGATAAGACTTAAAATAGTTGGTTATGTAGGTAAGGTTTATTGGACGTGTGTATTGGTACATTTCTGTCGGTGCCCTTCTACAATAATTAATTATTCCTTTCCTGGTTTACAGAAAATATCATTCTAGATTTGTTTCAGCTTTCAGTTCATAGGTTATCAGGTGATGTAATATATAATATAATGCAATATAATATGATATAATAATACAACGTAATATAAAGTAAAATTATAATAAAATTTGGTAAGAATACAATCAATTATAATATAGAATGATATAATATAATAACACAATGTAATGAGATAGATAGATAGATAGATAGATAGATAGATAGATACCGGTATATATATATATATATATATATATATATATATATATATATATATATATATATATATATATATATATATATATATATATATATATATATATATATATATAGAATCAGTGAGAGGTTATACTTGTTACATGCAGACGTCGGGTTTCACTACCAACCTGCTCTACTTATGACAGTAATGTAGGTCTAGCATAAAGGTCAACTCGCTCGTCCTCTTTCCCAATAGCTCCGTCCCCCTCCCTTCTGGAAGCAAGGTCGGCGTCTACTGGCTGGTCACGGCTAGTCTACGGTGGATTACACACGTCACTCTACCCATCACACCCACACTTTTATATTTTCAACTCCATTGTTTTTCCCCATCTTATAATCAGATATATTGTCTCTGCTACTGAGACAAATCTTACTGGCCCCATTACATTGATATTTGATAACAGCATAAAAAATACATCCAAAAATACTATGCATGTTTTTTATATAAGTAAATACCAACATGTAAACATAACACACTTCCATGTAATGCACTTAAAAATATTCCCCCCCCATCTAAAAACAAATAATAACAATAACAATAACAATAACAATAATAATAATAATGATAATAATAATAATAATAATAATAATAATAATAATAATAATAATAATAATAATAATAATAATAATAATAATAATAACAATAACAATAATAATAATAACAATAACAATAACAATAATAATAACAATAACAATAATAACAACATTGTACCTTTATTCCCAATTTCCATTTCATGAACAAATCCTATGTGTTGTGGTCATGGAATTATAACCAATGAAAAGGTCCCTGGTCTAAAATTATGGTATCCAGGAGAAAGTTGGAATGAGGCTGCTAATGAAGTATATATATATATTACTGAAGGGTTGCATGATGGGCTTCACACGATTTACTAACACTGATTAAAGTTATTATTATTATTATTATTATTATTATTATTATTATTATTATTATTATTATTATTATTATTATTATTATTATTATTATTATTATTGTTTGGTCCCTCAACTGAACTCTATATTTGGCTTCGACATTATCTCACCAGGGGAAGATTTAAGATGCTCAGTGAAATGTGAAATAATAAATAATAATGAAACGTGAAATAATAAATGTGAGATAATAAAAAATAATAATAATTAATTGGAGATGGCATTATGATGAAGTTTTTTTTTCTCTATACACTCGATACAAAGATTACAGTACCTAAGTCACGAGCACTAATGAGTACCGGTATACTGTAGAGCTCTGGTTGAAGCTTCGAAAAGTCCAATTCACCGACAAACTTAATTCCAATGGAGATCTTATTGTGCATTTATTTATTTACTGTATATAATTTACTCTAGGTATTCGAAGCCCACCTGGATACTTATTAGTGCTCGTGACTGTACATAAGGAGAGGATACCATGCTTCTAAGAAAACTGAATTTGGGCTTAGTTAGGTTAAGTTAGGTAAGTTAGAAGTTCTTTACAAAAATATAATGTCAATATGTTGGTCAGTTTAGTAAAATCGTCTGGTGTTATTTTCGATAATATATATACAAGTAAAATCAAGATGGCAAGGGCAAAGAAATGGATTAGTGGTTTGTGTGATGTAGTAAATAACCACCAGTTATTGTTATTGCCTCGTGACCTGTAAATATATCTTGGAGTCACAATACAATAGTAAAAACACCTCTGCAACACAAAGCCATAATCACCATCAGAGGCAACAGATATGATTAAAACAACACCAGTACGCTGGATACGGCTTCTACATATAAGGTAAAGAACGCCTTCCAATGTGTTGACAAAACAAAATTTCAATATTCTATGAGTTTTGAGAATCACCAAACGACGGTGTTTCTTCAGAGAAAATGAGTGATGGCGGTACATGATGACGGAATATGTCAATGTCAAGGTATTATTCACATTCTCTGTCATTTGTATATTGTTGTGGGTGTGTATGACATTCACATCTCTTACTCTATGTTGTAAGAGTTGGTGAAGAAAGTTTTCAACATAGTTCTAAACAATAGATCTATTCATATTACTATCTTCAACTATTTCGCAGTTCCCGTACATAAAGTGTACATGTTTGTACACTTATGTATTTCTAAAAATAATCCACTAACAAATATATTTCTCAAAACATTAATTGCAACAGAATGTGGCTCTAAGCAGTTATATTACTGACGAGTCTAATTATTCAGACCTCAAGAAAATTAACTATATAAATCCGATATTTATAGCAGCAAGAGTAATTCATTATAATCGGAAACAGCGATAATCCCCTACCGGTAGCTTTAAAGACTAATTGTACACTTTTATGTATTCTACTCCACACAGAGACCTGAGTGTCATAGTGAGGTCAATGTCTTCAATATCCTCCACACACATACATTTCGGTTTGTGACCTGACAGTCAGAATGTGTGTGTGTGAAGGGCAAAAGTCAATGTCTCGCCTCATAAAACAATATTGATAACAGCTAGGCTACTACGAGTATAAAAAATGTTCAGCCTTTTGGACGTATAGTTTTAATACATTGTACTTCAGTCGCAAAATATAAACAGTAGATACCATTATGAACCATTATTTGGCATAGGAGAATTATTATTTCTCATGGTAATTTCTCTATGTACACCATTAAATCCTTCACCATCATACATATGACATTGAGAGAAGTGGACAATTTGAATCGATGTTATTCGAGTGTCGAGAGGCTGAGTCAATATTTCCCCTTCATTTATTGGTAAATTTACCATTTTTAAGTTCCATTCAAGGAATGAAGGCAAACCGATAACTGATAGTGCAGAAAACCAATCGGGTGTAGGTTTATAGTGAGGCTTCATCTCATTTCGTATCTTTTCATATTATATGGATAAGAGAATTCCATGAAACGGTAGGCTAAAAATTTCTATAAAGAAAGCATAGTAATCACATACTACGTATACAAGGTCTATAATGTAAAAGTTTCTTTCAGGTATCATAATTTATTTTGATAATAAATACACATCCACACATTAAATAGTCTTTCCTCAAGTGAGAGGGTAACTGAGAATAAGTCGTAGATACAAAATGTGTACATATGGAAAAGAAAGAGGGAATGAAGATGACAATAAGGTCGAGTTATCTATTGGTAAGAATATTCGCGGGAGAAAGAGCGATCGCGGTCCTCCTCGGCAGCCTTGGCGATCTGGTCGAGTACAAACTGGGGAATGGGGTGGGGGAACTCGGGGGCAACTGGCAGATGATCGGACTCGGGCTGGTAGCCGTTCTCGTCAGCAACAAACTTCACGTGGACTGGGGTGCCGTCAGGGGCAGTCCATCTGTAAATTAAAGGTGTCATATTATTGGTTCAAGAAACACAAACTACCTCCAACCAAACTCTATTACAATACAAACATTTAAACCAGTGATCCAAACACACTCACGAGAAGTATCCTTGTTTGACGACAGCATAGTCGGGGCCGCTGGGGGCACCAGACTGGGAGGCCACGATGCCGTTGCTGGTCTCAACGCCAAGCACGTATGTGCCGTCGTCCTCAATATCGAAGTCGTGTCTGAGGATCTCAGCAGATTCGCCGGATTCAATAGAGCGGTAGTCGGCACGAGGGGCGGCGACGGCCAGGGCGGCCAAAGTGGCGAGAATTACCTGTACAAAAACAAAATGTATACAGTCAGTATATACAGTTCAATATACAGAACCCAATAAAACATTTGGGAACAAATCTTAAACTACTTTTTCGTTAAGACTACCTTTATATAAGTAGAATTTTCTAGCACCAACTAATATAAACAAAAAGATATTTTAGATATACGTGATTGAACTATTTTATACGTTGAAAGTTTAATAATTATGGAGTAGAACACTAAAGTCAAAGTAAGTTTGAGGTGTACGTACAAACTTCATGGTGGAGGTTACTGTGGATGAGTGTGTCTGCTTCACTGATGGTACACCTTATATATCTGACAAGAAACAGTTGCCAAACAATCGTTCTCGAGAATTCTGTCCACTTTTTGTTTCAGGTTTGGTGGTCATGTCTAACTGTAAGCTTGCCACACACCTGACCTACCACAACTGTGGGTCAAGGTCAGCTCACGCCTTCTGCAACAATATACGCTCTCTTTTCAACAAATATAGGGAAACTATAACATATGAACAGGCTACAGTATTGGAAGTTTATTCAAGAGCTACAGCACAATATTTACACACTGGGTACAAAAAGGTATTCAGTGTGCGAAATATGTAAGAGATATATATCAAGCTGTAGCAATATGTAGTAAAAATTGATTGATATTAGGCGCCACAACAGCGAGGTCATATAGCGCCAGAAAAAAAGGTGATAGAGAAGTGAGACAGCAAACAGGAAGGAAGTAATATGTAGTAGCATGATTTATATCTTTTATGGGACCCTGTGAAGTAGTCAGAAAATTGGAGATACATACGAGTCCTTCAAATATTGTCACGAAATGGAAGGAGTTTGTTTCGTGGCATAAACAGGAGGAATCAGATGCCTCCAATTCCCATACACAATCACTTGGTTCCTTAAAGCATTTGATGTATACGAAACCATGCGTTCATGTTAATTAATATTCTAAAGACGCGTGTACGGTACAAGAAAATGATCAACCAGAGACATTACGAGAATCTATATATGCCGAGAATACATTAACTCTAGTCTTATTTATTTTTTTATGACGGCTGATCAATATAAGGAAGCGTTCGTAAGTGAAGGTATGCCATCAACTGTGTTCCAAATATGTTGTCTCATGCTCACTATGACATCTACTTTTCCTCTCCTCTGAAAAATATTGATGAAGAAATATTGTGATTATTCAATACCATTAAACATACTATGATAAAAAGGTGAATAAACGCAATTTTTTTTTTTTTACCATTCTTTAATTTAAACATATAGCAAGACTCCTTTCTAACAGGATCACACAGACTTAGTTCAATTGATTATATGCCTCACAATTACGTTCCAATAATCGTAAGTATAAAAACAACGAAAGAAATCATCATCATCATCATCATAAATAAAAACCTAATCAACAGGTTTTGGTGACATTTTGGAGGTGAGTTTTTGATAGGTTCATTTACCAACTATGAAAGAAAAGTTTATTAAATTTGTTCTGTAAGAAAAAAAAAAACTTTACCTGCACAAATAGTACCCTCACATTAATAATAGCTATTCAATTTAATTAATTTACGTGCGCTGAGGAAGATTGTGGTGACACGTCAAACTAAAATTATAGAAATATCACAATTATTATCAACCCTGTGATGAAGTTAATCACTGGTGCCTCAGAAAATTGGAGATAAGCGAGTCCTTCAATTACTGCCACGAAACACACACACCTATATGGAAGAAGCTTGTTTCGTGGCGTAGACAGGAGTAATCAGAAGCCTCCAATTCCCATACACAATCACAGGGTCCTTCAATCATCGCCACGAAACACACACACCTATATGAAAGGAGCTTGTTTCGTGGCGTAGACAGGAGTAATCAGAAGTCTCCAATTCCCATACAGAGGGGACTATGAGTGTCTGAATCCACCCTCCCCTCCCTTCACCTCCCTGGGTCAAGTTTGGAAAATCCTTGGTAGGTTTTATAGCATAGTAAATTATTATAGTCAATTAGAATTTTATTATTTTACTACCTCCGACCTTGTACTCTTATATATATATATGTCGGGGCCACGTGGCTAGTATATCCGACGCTCTATATTGTACACACGAGCTCGTAAATTCGCGACCACGTACTTAGATGTTTATGCCATTTGAGCTGGTAACATTTATTTGGGGAGGAATCAGAGTACAAGGTGGAGCATTAGTTAGTAGAGGGACATGATACAATCCTTCACCTACAATGACACCTTCCCCACACAGTGTTACCAGCTCAAATGACATAAACATTTGGGGACTTGTCGCAAATTTACGATCTCGAGTTTACCTTGCTAATATGTTGATTAATTAATGTTAGCTCCTTTTGATTCAACTGTTTAGCCCTAACTGCATTATGTTTTTTTTTATATTAAGGAACCCAATGATGGTGTCAGATAAAATGGAGGTTAAAGAGTCCACGCCACCAATTTTCTTACACGATCACAGGTGTTGAAGATTTGTAAAGCCGGCTGAGACAATAATTCAGGAAGATCTGATTGGCATACGGGATGGACTACAAAAATGTCTAATGATGACTGATAAAGGTTCACTATTACACATACATTATATATAGCCATACAGAATACTAACTTATAAATGGTAAAAGTATATTATTATTAAGCAATGTTTTCGGATCACTGTACACTCGGCAGCATAAATTCGCGTCCATTTCGTGTACTTAATAATACTAATAATGACCAGATAGTTACATTCTGAACCCATTTCTAACCTAACAATATGTGTAATTTATCACATGTGAACTATATCTGTCATCTCTGCATTCAAATTGTGTTACAATATCAATACATAGCTCATACATACGTGGGTGAACATGAAGGGAACTTATGCTGCCGACTGTACATAATATATTTTCTTCACCCAACAGACCTTTAAGATGAACGAAGCAAACGTGACATGACACCAAGTGAGTTGACTTCTTGACTTCTTCCTACCCTGAACTCGTTTAATTATTGCTTCATGACATTGCAAAGTTGTTATTGGTAGGTATTGCTACTTGTAACGTTTACATTGGAGTGACAGGAAACGAGATCAGATGAACAAAAATCAATGTTGGCCTGTTGTTGTTGTTATTGTTGTTGTTGTTGTTGTTGTTGTTGTCTTTGTTGTCGTTGTTGTTGTTGTTGTTGTTCCCTAGACTGTCTATGTTGGCCTGTTGCTTGGAATAGTTTGGAGGAATCAGTTGCATCAGATTTCCCAACACTGTACTCTCTCCTTAATTAAGGTGGCCAAGAATGAAAGTATCTAAATTAATAAATATATTGATTATTTACTTTTCACTTTCAAATCCGTTGACAATTGGTGTTATTCACCACTCAATTTTAAGTAAAGTTTCCCTTAGTTTAAAAATATTAAGAATAATTGTTAGCATAATTTAGAGTACACTGGTTATACAAGTTTAGAATCCAAGTTAACTGGAGTGAGGTCAGTCTAGGTGTGTATATGTTGTGTATGTTCCCCACCACCACCCACGGTTTGTCCATAAAAGATCACCACTCCCATGTCTTACTCTCACTATCCGATGATGTAGTATATGAAAGTACTTACAGCCCCTACTTTCATTTCGACATATGAATCAGCGACTTGGGACCCACCAGCCACACACACACACACACACACACACACACACACACACCCTCGTGGTAATGGCAACTCCCTCCAAGACGTCCCAGTACACAGAGGGCCGACACCACCAGGATGATCTTAAAGTAACCTGCGAGAACAGTGTACAAGTGTTAAGCTCACAAAATAACCACTCCTCTTATAGTTAAACAAACATACTTGACTTGTTCTGTGTGAGTCAAGTCCTTTAATTAATATTGTATTGCATGAGGATACTGACTCACTGCCATTGACCGACAACAGTACAGAATTTAATAATTTAACTTAAGATAATACTTATTACTTGTACTGTACATGGGTTAGTTATTTGTTAATTAACAGAGCTCTCCTCCTCTACTGTCTCCAAGGAACATCAAAAACATTAGCAACACTTGGCTCAGCACTCAGCAACACACACAACAGGTTCAACATAAACTCTTCCTCTGTAACCCTTGAATATCATTACGCTACAGTGAAAATACTACTCAATGTACCGTACTTATCTGGTTCGACATCCTCTACAAGGTAATGGGTGGTGGTGCAATGCTACTTTTTATGACTTGTCACCTGTACTCAACCAACATTACTAGTACAGCACATTATACTCGCCTCTTATTATAATACTACTGGGCAATATCACAATAACAGAGATACAAATTATAGTAGGCAGCAAGTCAGAACACAACATATACGCGTATTAATTTTCATACAGTACGTAGTTCAACCACATTCTCTCTGGTGAAGGCTGGTTCTATCCAGAAATGAGAAATTTACCATCCTCTACCACACCCTGGCCTGTTCTGTCTGTCTCTCTTACTATTTCTCATTCCTTCTGGGTTGCTGACGAGATGGACCGATTGGTTGGCACAACAAGGAAGACTACAGACGGTGGGAATGTTGGCTCAGGGGTATATACCTGTGAACCAACAGCCCCCTCGTCTGTGGCCTTCGAAGAAACAGATCACACTATCACCCTGACTCCCATTTGGGGGTCCGAGCATCTGCGCTGCTTCGGTCAACTAGACTCGGGACTGCTCGGCCAGACAGTCCGGTGAATTACAACAACAACAACCACATTCTCTCATGGTTCTGTTCCAAATAGATAACATTCTTCAGCTCCAAACTTCAGCCCAAATTAGTAGTGGAGAACCTCACACAACACGTAGTAACCGATACATGTCTAAGTGATAAGCAGCAGCCACAACACACATACCTATACACCATACCTTACTTTACTATATTCCCAATACACTAGCCAATTAAATGTTATCTCACAAGCCACTTCACCATATTACAAATTACAGCAACGTGCCTTGATGTCTAGACTTCGTGCCACTGGACACGAAAGGAAGCCGAGGGTAACTTAAATAAAAATCTATCATGTAAGAGTACCATTTAAGAGTACCATGTAAGAGTACCATGTAGGGCTAATTGTAGGGCTAAGTGAATTGTGTGAGATATGTAGAGTCGTGCTAACTATTCCCTGAACACTTCTACAGACATCTGGTATCCCTTTCCCTTCATTATATATATACTTTAAACAAATACATTTTCGTAAAATGCTTGAATAAAAAAAAGATATTGCATAATATTAAATGTTGAGCGAATATTATAACACCAACTCTTATTCCATTGCGGTTACTGCTATCCCAGGACAATAAACAGTTAAAATAGGAAATGTATACGACATACTGTGTGAGAATTGTACTGCACCAACATATATTGAAGAGGTCTTAGACTTAGAGGGTCATGGCGTGAAAACAATGTGGAATGGTTCATAATTTAATTTGAAGATAAATAAATACACACATGGAGTTCTCGCATGTGAGAAGATCACTGAGAATTTTGTACATACTCGTACACAACGAGTACATATGGAAATATGAAAGAGAAATTAGATGACAATAAGGTCGAGTTATCTATTGGTAAGAATATTCGCGGGAGAAAGAGCGATCGCGGTCCTCCTCGGCAGCCTTGGCGATCTGGTCGAGTACAAACTGGGGAATGGGGTGGGGGAACTCGGGGGCAACTGGCAGATGATCGGACTCGGGCTGGTAGCCGTTCTCGTCAGCAACAAACTTCACGTGGACTGGGGTGCCGTCAGGGGCAGTCCATCTGTAAATTAAAGGTGTCATATTATTGGTTCAAGAAACACAAACTACCTCCAACCAAACTCTATTACAATACAAACATTTAAACCAGTGATCCAAACACACTCACGAGAAGTATCCTTGTTTGACGACAGCATAGTCGGGGCCGCTGGGGGCACCAGACTGGGAGGCCACGATGCCGTTGCTGGTCTCAACGCCAAGCACGTATGTGCCGTCGTCCTCAATATCGAAGTCGTGTCTGAGGATCTCAGCAGATTCGCCGGATTCAATAGAGCGGTAGTCGGCACGAGGGGCGGCGACGGCCAGGGCGGCCAAAGTGGCGAGAATTACCTACGACCAACAAGAGTTCTATTACGAACAGGTCACATATTATCTCACACAGCACTTAACTCCATTAAGGAACAACTTCCACAACATGTACAAACAGTTTTATTAATCACTTTTCTTTTCTTTTTTCAAAATATCTATCTTGACTTTCCATCACTCACTTATATATTCAACTCTACAAAAATGATTACATTACAAACTAGTCTAAGTTGATTTAGAATTTCAAGACTTGTAAGAAGAAATAAATAACTGATTTAATTATTAATGGGTTAACCTTGAAGAAATATGATCTTAATGTGTGTTAATTAATCGTTCCTAACTATATTATAATAATGGTAAAGTAATTATGAACTAAACCAGAACCCAAGTAAAGGTAATGACAAGGTGGGTCACAAGTATCTATATCAGATAGGTGAGCAACTTACAAACTTCATTTTGTATGAGGAGGGATTGTGTTGTGATGGTGAAGCTGGTCCCACTCACTTATATACCCACCCTCCTTCCCTTACAGTTACCAAGCAGCTATTTTGTGACCAGATATTGCTCCGTATTTGCAACACACTCAGATTTCAAGGTCATACCTTACGACTTTTTCCATCCTCTTACACGTGTGTGTTCTCATATTCATCCACATACACACACACAGTCATGAAACAATTACACACAGTAATGTAACACACACAGTCGTATAATATTATCATGTTAGTTATTGTGAGAATAATATTATAAGGTTTTTCCTTATCATATGTCTCCCTTATACTCATAAGGTGATAATTCTAATATAAACTTTGCAATGTGATAAAGATTAATTCATCTCATACCATAATGCTAAAATAAAAGTAGGTTTATAGAACGAACTGCTTAGCAACACCAATAATTTTATATCATTACATCCAGTCGTCAAACAACATATTATATGAGGTTAAGAGGTCACACTTGAACAAAAATATACTAAAAGTCACACATAACATTTGTTAGAATACAATTTAAGAAGTCAATTCTGAAGAAACATTTAACAGTATTAAGAATCTTAGGAATATTATTTAGCAATGATCTATATTCGTCTCTTTATAATTATTTAGCTATGATGTATAAATAACACAACAGTAATAGAAAATCATTGTAATAGTAATATAGGATGTTTATTTGTCACTATAATTTGAAAAGTTTCTTACTTATGGGAACGAATAAGTTAAACCTGTAAAGTTTCTTACAAAATGGGGATATATATGGATAATTTTACTTTGTTTAATGTACTTCTACTTGTGCAACATTGGTTGTTAAATGTGAATCAAGAAGATAATCTGTTTCCACTCATAATATTCACTGTGGAAACCTTGTATTAATGTGACGATGACATCAGTAATTCTATGTTACAAGTCATTAATTTCTCCTATATTTGTTACATTAAGACAGCCATAGAGAGAAAGACAGCCATAGAGAGAAAGACAGCCCTAGGAAGGATATCTGAAGAAGGAGGTGACATTACTAAAGTCATTATCATCATTGATATAAATATGATACAATGAAAGTGGCTGGAAATACATTAATGCCTTCATGTGATTCTAGTAACCAATAATACATATGTACAAGTGTATTAAACAAAGTATTAAAAACTTCCATATATACAGTATATTATACGCCTCATTTTATAAAATTTTTCAAAGGTTTATTATCTATTAAATTTCTTTTGTAAGTAGGCCAAGTTATCCAAAGTAAAATGATATTTTGGAGACACCTTGTACTATTCTATAAACTGGTACTTAAACCAATTCTAGCAAGTATTCAATTCTATTAAAAATATATTTCATTTACACACATTGACCTGCCCTAGAAACAAAGGAAGAAAATAAAATGATAAATGACTGACTCATCAGCTATGATTACAAATATATGCCTTATAATAATAAATAATAAGAGTCATAATGAATGAATTTCATCCATAGAGAAATATATGATGGCATTACTTTATAAATTTGTAATAATAATAATAATAACAACAGGACCATAACGGGAGATTCTTTTCTTGGTGATGCTGAAGTTCTCCAATTCCTCCAGACCATACCACGAAACAGATCCCCTATTTGTAGCATTGAGGGCGTCTGTTTTCTGGTATAGTTAGAAGGAACCACTGGCCTTCCAATTTACCAACCAGAGAATCTTAATTTAATCATTTAAGTCTTCATCTTTCATCTTCCAGTAGTTGTGAAGACTCTCCTTCTTTATACATATCCTTTACTAACATTTAACCCACTAAATAAACCTCAGTGTAGCCAAGTCATAACTACTTCTCAATCTCTAACTTACTTCCAGTACACAATGGACACCTTCAATGCATGTATTGGGTTTCTATGTGAACAAAACAAATTATAAAACCTTCCTCAGGGAATCAACAAAAGGAAGAAATTATGGTTATTGATAAAACCTTCCTGCCGGTGGAAACCTCAGAAAGTCTTGTTATCATTGACACACAATATTATTAGTGTTGTGGAAGTTGGAATTTTCTTGAGAGATAATAATATTATAGTTTACGAATGATTGTGTTGAGATTATGGTTATGTAGCGAAAAAAACGTTTAGGTCTAGCGAGATGTTTGTTCAATATTTCAACGGTGTGTGTAATAATAATAATAATAATAATAATAATAATAATGACAATAGTAAACGGTTTATTGACATGATGGCAGCCATAGACTGAAAATATACATACATTTATAAGAAATAGAATAGATGAAGATATTTATACATATATAATTATATACATACATAAAGAAAATAATAATGTTGAGTATGATGGGAGGTTGTTAGTGTCAATGGATTGTTTATCATGCTAACAATTGTACGAATTTCACTGTTTTTGTATTTGTTTGTTGTAGCCGGGAATGGTAATGGTTTCAGTTTGTTCTAGTGTCTGATGGTATGTCTGGGTCACCATGTTTATCACTATTAATACTAAGTCTTATAGTAATATAGTGAACACCTTAATAACATTGACAATGAACACCATAAGTTGTAAACATTTCAACATGATTAATGATATTATAAATATGTCACTTTGTGTTTACTAGACTTATCAGTTTAAATGAATATTTTAAAACTATTACTGAGAACGTATTATTCCTATTAATGTGGTTACAACACTAAGTCTCACAATTTGTTTACAATGTGTAAAAATAATTAAATGTTCAATGTTTTAAACATATATATGACAATTATGTTAATTTTTCCTTTACAATTAAGTTACTAATGCATGTAGATCAATTAATGTTAGTGAATTATTAATGTGGCCCAAACTGATGATAGCAATCATTATTTTATAAGAATACAATTATGTATGATGTCATAATGTTACCAAACAAATGTGGTGATAATAATATTATATAGTGAAATGACGAGTTATGTATGTATACTGATATCATTAATACTTTGATAACAACATACAGTGTATTATAACTCTCCTAAATCATTGTATTATTCAATACAATAATGTATCCCTGTTATGTTATTAAGTCACCTTTTTATGTTATTGTATTTCATCATGTTTATTGCATCAGTAAATTAGGATATTTATAGAAGAATTCGATGTTATCAAAATTTATTATCAAGAAAGAAAGAAAGAAATATCATCACAACTCATAGTAGAATATAAATATATAATGATATAAATATATTGTGATATAAATATGGATAGAAGAGGGAATGAAGATGACAATAAGGTCGAGTTATCTATTGGTAAGAATATTCGCGGGAGAAAGAGCGATCGCGGTCCTCCTCGGCAGCCTTGGCGATCTGGTCGAGTACAAACTGGGGAATGGGGTGGGGGAACTCGGGGGCAACTGGCAGATGATCGGACTCGGGCTGGTAGCCGTTCTCGTCAGCAACAAACTTCACGTGGACTGGGGTGCCGTCAGGGGCAGTCCATCTGTAAATTAAAGGTGTCATATTATTGGTTCAAGAAACACAAACTACCTCCAACCAAACTCTATTACAATACAAACATTTAAACCAGTGATCCAAACACACTCACGAGAAGTATCCTTGTTTGACGACAGCATAGTCGGGGCCGCTGGGGGCACCAGACTGGGAGGCCACGATGCCGTTGCTGGTCTCAACGCCAAGCACGTATGTGCCGTCGTCCTCAATATCGAAGTCGTGTCTGAGGATCTCAGCAGATTCGCCGGATTCAATAGAGCGGTAGTCGGCACGAGGGGCGGCGACGGCCAGGGCGGCCAAAGTGGCGAGAATTACCTGTTCATACACGAAATATTTACACACTGCATATTTATCTCGACAGTTCTACTGTACTGTAGATACAAATACATAATTGTACAAACATGAAAAAAACCCTGATGTATCTATTATAATTACGGGTTTTCCTGTCGTGGACCGTAGTAGTATTAATATCAATAGTTAAATATAAATACCCTCTTATTATTTATTCCAGTTTCTTTTTTAATAATGACAAATTCAATAATAATAATACAGTAAAAATGAATAAGACTTTGATGTTTACTAAATGGAGACGTGGACAGGCAAGGTCATACTTCACTTGTCTTGTTCTTGACTTTACTGATAATAGAATTGTAAGACCTGCTGAAACTTGTCCATATCTATGGTCAGAGTCTGAGAAATTTACAAACTTACACAAGATATGGTAAACAAATACAAGAATTGGATCATTGCGAGTACTGAAACTGTGTCTTAAATTTTGACTTTCTGTAGCTTTATTAATGCCAGGCAAGCTTAGCTTGGTGTTTAGTGAAAATATATCACGTAAAATTAATTAAGTATTATTAACGCACTGAGTGAGTTCATCTATTGGACGTTTAATATTATATTGCGTAACACTTAAGTCTTATAGAGAGCAACGTACAAACTTCATGGTGGAGGATTCAGCGACTGAATGTGTCTGCTACACTGACGGTTCCACCTTATATGTCTGAGTGAAACAGTTGCGAAACAACCATTCTTGAGAATCCTCTCCACTTTTTGTTGGACATTTGGCGGTCATATCTAACTGTAAGCTTGCCACACACTTGACCTACTACTATTAGGTCAAGATCATGCCTTGCTTTTAACAAAAACAATTATGTTTACTTACAAGTAACGTTGTGATAATTATTTGTTTATTGTTGACATCGTCTTTCGTATCTATATATTTGTAAGCATTAAGTAACAGTTTAATTATCGTGTAATGATATGCATAGCTTTAATCTCCAAATGACCTTAATGCTGGGTGACTGATATGCATAAAAAAAAAATCTGGAGTACCGATACAGAAAAGACATTTATTTATGAATAGACGTACATTTTGTTATTAACAGTTTGTGTCCTCAAGTGTATATTTTTTTTTCCAAAGGTTTATTGAAGGGGATAGTATGTACAGTCGTGATATATTATTTCTGATCAAAGTATTAGGAGCAGAAAGCTTCGAAATGCATGGTATTGCTCATTTCCCCACCCAGTACACCTATACAGGCTGAGTTCAAATGTAAGGTGTGTGTGTGTCTGTGTCTGTGTGTGTGTGTGTGTGGTGGTTCGTCTCTGGTCAAGGATTACGTGTCACGAGTGTACAGTACATTATTTTTATATTATTATTTGGTACATTGGAGTTCCTTTATTCCTCCAAAGACTGCCAGCAAACAACAACAGCACCAGATGGACAAATAATAATAGTGTCCTGTTGTTCATGTTGTTGTTGCTTGAAATAGTTTGGAGGAATCAGTTGCTCCAGATTTACCGCCAACGATGTACAACCCCCCCCCCCTGTACACCCAGCCCCCCTGTACTACCCCCCCCCCTCTTAATTAATGAAAGATACCAATAATAATTTACGAGATAATAATTTACGATATAATACAGTTTCACTTGCTGAACTTCGAGCATTCATTCACAAGAATAACAAAACTTATAGATGAAACTGCCTGTTCCCTTTCCCTTATTTCTCATATATTAATTTTCCTCAAGATGTCTTTGTCGTGTTTAACTCATAATACAATATTCGGTACTATAGAACTAAAAAAAAAAAAAAAAAAAAAAAAAAAAAAAGTTCGAATCTAACAAATATTTGATGAAACCTAAATACTTACCCTACTAATAATATACTCAGTATCCATACCAATAACCCGTGTAGGATAAACACCCGTAGTTTAAAAAAAAATTGAGGGCCCTTACTGGAGCTCTATGAATTCTCCAAACTAGTCCAGGCAACAGATTCCCTATTCGAAACACTGAAGCGTTTTGTGGCCTGGATTATTTGGAGGGTTCATAGAGCTCCAATAAGGGCCCTAATTTTTTTTTAAACTACGGATGATAGTGTATTGTAATCAGAAATAATCAAAGGAATAGAAAGGATATTATGAGAACGTAAGTCACTGATACTTCTTGATGCCATAATGAGAGTTACAAGAGAGAGAGGATGTATCCATGAGAATTTCACAATGACGAGGGAAGATGATGCAAAGTTGCCTGACTCTTACCAATACAGGATTAACATAATGGACTGTGTTGTATATTCAATTCATATTAAGGAGAACAATCTACAGATATTATCCACTTACATAGGTTTAGTCACTTACATAGGCTTAGTCACTTACATAGGTTTAGTCACTTACATAGGCTTAGTCACTTACATAGGCTTAGTCACTTACATAGGCTTAGTCACTTACATAGGCTTAGTCACTTACATAGGCTTAGTCACTTACATAGGCTTAGTCACTTACATAGGATTAGTCACTTACATAGGATTAGTCACTTACATAGGCTTAGTCACTTACATAGACTTAGTCACTTACATAGGCTTAGTCACTTCGCATATAAACAATTTCAATAGTTTCGATCTGTTTTCTGTATTAATTTATCATTATACAGTAAACACAATTAGTATATCTCCTTGGCTCCAGCATTTCGTCTCGTTTGAACATTTCATTATTATTACTATATGCATTTTGATAGAACATAAGTTGTACACCCGAGCTCGTAAATTCGCGACCACGTACTTAGATGTTTCTGCCATTTGAGCTGGTAACATTTATTTGGGGAGGAATCAGAGTACAAGGTGGAATATTAGTAGAGGGACATGATACAATCCTTCACCTACAATGACACCTTCCCCACACAGTGTTACCAGCTCAGATGACAAACATTTGGGGAAGTGGTCGCGAATTTACGAGCTCGAGTGTACATTTACTATAACGACAGCTAATGGATCACTGCACATTTATATTAGACTTAAGGTGGTAATTCTTATTTGGTGCATTGGAGTGCCTTGATTCCCCCAAAGTATGCTGTGAAACGTTATCAGAATAGCAAAAATAATGGTGTTCTGTTGTTGCTTGGAATAGTTTGGAGGATTCAGTTGCTCCAGAATTAAGAACACTAAATTTCCCCTTTAACGTGGGAGAGAAACCTTGTAATAATTAAGGGGGTGTGGGAATAGGGGGACAGGCTTCGGGAGGGGTTAGTTAGCCTGTCCCCCTATTTCCGCACCCCCAAAATCCCCCTCAAGTCTGTCCCCCTATTCCCGCACCCCCCAAATCCCCCCCAAGCCTGTCCCCCTATTTCCACACCCCAAGCCTGTCCCACTATTCCCGCACCCCCCATAATCCTCCCAAGCCTGTCCCCCTATTCCCACACACCCCAAGCCTGTCCCCCTATTCCCGCACCCCCCCAAGCCTGTCCCCCTATTTCTGCACCCTCCAAATTCTCCCAAGCCTGTCCCCCTATTCCCGCACCCCCAAGCCTGTCCCCCTATTCCCACCCACCCCTTAATAATCAACGGTACAGCACCCTCACTCCTCACACTTTCATTCAGACAGGCAGACATCTAAGTAAGTAACGGTATGTGGTAACATCTTGTGTATCACTTGAGGTAGCCAGGGAAAGTGTTAGGGCGGGTCCGTCTGGGTGGGTGTGGGGGGGAGGGGGGAGGGGGCAGGGGAGGGGAGGGGGCAGGGGAGGGGAGGGGGCAGGGGAGTCATTGCCTAGTAGAGATCATGATCGAGGAGCCGTGGATGTAGGCCAGTAGAGCAGCTGGTTTGTGGACTGGACTGCCACCACTGGTCCACTTACACCTATGTATGTACCACCTACTCTATATCCAATCATTTATGTATGTACCACCTACTCTATATCCAATCATTTATGTATGTACCACCTACTCTATATCCAATCATTTATATATGTACCACCTACTCTATATCCAATCATTTATATATGTACCACCTACTCTATATCCAATCCTTTATGTATGTACAATCGGACCAGAAAATTCACGACCACGTATGCCAGGAGAGGTGTTTATGTTGTTTGAGCTGGTAACACTGATTTAGCAGAGACTCAAAAAGTAGTGGAATATAGTACAAAGATGCGATACAATGTTCCACCGACAGTGATACCTTACCCATAAAAGAGTTACCGACACATAGGACACAAACAGCTAGGTAAGTGGTAGTGAATTTTCTGGGCCGAGTGTACAGTAACTATACTCTGTTCAAAATTTGTGTTCCTTTTGGTCCCATGCTTAGATAGATAGAAATAGATAGATAGAGCGATAGTTAGATATAGATAGAAATAGCGATAGATAGACATAGAAATAGAGACAGATAGATAGAGGAAAATGGAACACAAGTTTTGAACAGACTATAGTACGCAGTCAAAATTATTCTATGTGTTCAAAATTTGTTTATTCGTACAAAGTCTTAAAAAATATGGAGCACAACGACTATGGGAACACTAGAATACAAACAATTAATTTACCTGCGAAATCCCATTGACGTTATCTACATTATACCTTATACAAACAGTGAATAAAGTCAGATAAGCAGTCAATTGTTATGAGTTACAACCGTCGATAGTAAATGTTAATATATCATACTTTTACAACACGAAAGTTAAGACTAGATCATATTTATTTTGCTTTGAAGTACAGATCGACCTAAACAAAGACAGAGATAAAACAGAAGATTGTAATAATTATAATTAAGAGAATGGGTACAGGTGTAGGAGCTAGTAGTAGCTGTGATGCTCCACATATTAAACCCTTTAAAGAATATCTAGATGTAATCATTAACTATATCTGCACCACCTGAATAATCACCCAACCTATCGAAGGCTCTTTGATTAAGGAGGTTATTATTATACTTTTGGTATATTAGTGATTTAATTCCTTCATAGTATGTCAAGAAACAGGACAAGATGAACAAATATAAATGGTGACCAGTTTTAAATAACTTCAAGGGTAATCAGTTGCTCCAGATGTACCAACACTTCTTGTACTCCTTCCCCCACCCCCTCCACCCTCCCCACCCACCCTTAAGGTCAAGAAAAGAGTTATTCAAAGCCAGGAATTAAATGCATCGTTGCCTACAAACAGCCAAGACCCACCACACGTATGATATTATATCGGCGTCAGACTTTAGACCAGTTTCAGCTTAGGAATATGTGAATGATACAACAATGTCTGCAATATATTCATCCAGGTATTGACGAAACTGGTTCCCAACTCTCTCCTATTCTAGTTTCAACTTTTATCCACAGAGTGATTTGTATTCATAGTCTTGCTAGAATAAATTTCCATGAAGTAATAATATTCAGGAGGAGACACGAGTTTAAACACCAATCTTAAGTCTTAGGATTTAAAAAGCTCAAACTAAATGTTCAGAGTATTATTACGAATTCTAATATACAAGTATAATAACTATGATAATCATGAACAGCATATACAGCTGTTCATAAGAAACATATATATATATATTGTATATATATATCAACCTAGTATACAAACTCAGCCATGCCGAACAATAGACAATAAATTCTGACCATTTAGATTCATGTAACATATATACAGTTCATGGGATTTAATTTATAACTACCGTATACCTAATTATATAATTATCTAGTTTGTAAACACCGACGTCTTTGCCACCGAGCGTAAAAAACCCCAACCACAGTTATAATTATTTACAAAAAAAATTTAATAATAATTCTATACAAGTGATCACAGAAAGGGGAAAAACTCCTTGGCAAAGATGTCGACACCAAAATCCATACACAAATTTTAAGGAAATACAATTACTTTACCGTGATGACAAGCTTACAATATTTACAAACCACTATACGATATGCATACGACTATAAGGATGTTGTGACTAATATTATCAGTCATAACCCGCCCAGTCACAGAATATACACACAAGTTACGATATATTTACACAAATCTCAAAATACGAAACACGAGATTCATCTAACTGACCTAACCCTAATTAAACACATAATACATATATACATACATAGGTGAAAGGGGAAGTGAACATATCGGCAATAAATCGAATTAAACATACACTGATCTTTCCTTTTAAATGGTGCTATGAACATGCATGATTATTCTACCTTAAAAATAATAGTGCAAACCAATATCATGCAAACCAACATTCCGTGCTACCTAATATTTTACGAAATCCCAATACCACCATACCATGCATTCTACAGTCTACTATAGTACTACTCTACCATGTACGAGTCATGCAGTGATGTGATGAGAGTGTCGGCAGGAGAGATCAGTGATAAAGTAGCATTATTTATCTATATATTGCCGATATGCTTTACAGTAAAATTGGAAATGGATTGTAGGGAGGCTATACAGTGTACTTATATTTGTTTGTCACCACTATTATACACAATAATTCTTCACCATCACTTTTACACCAACACTATTCACCGAAGATCCTAATGCAGTTTGGTATACCGGGCTTGTGCTACATCACAATTTCAAAAGAGCAATGTCCAGGAGTGTTGTGAATGTTGATCCACTCCACACATGAGAGCCATACTCCATACAGGGGCGGATGATACCTCTGTACACAGACAACAACTGTGTGGGGGTGAAGTAGTCACGGAATCTTTGCAGCACACCTAACTTCTTTGAGGCGGTTTTAGCAAGAGAGGTAATGTGATCTCTCCAAGAGAGATTGAGGGAAAGATACTCCAAGAATATTAAGGGAAGGGAAAAGGTAAAGCTGTATGTCGTTGAAGGTCTATTTCACGTGAGGGGGAGGGAGGAGGATTGCCCGAGAATGTTCTGGCGCCCCTTCGGCCCCAGCAACTCCTCTTCAACGGCTCTTTCCTTCGTGCCTATTGTCCCACCTCGATCACCATCCCTCATCCTACAGGGTGTTTCAAACCTAGAGCACCGAGTCTTCTTTAGTCCTCCAGCATGTTAGCTGAAGGTTACAATACCATTTGTTCGTTGTAGAAACTGAAATCACTGGTGAATGAAAGTTTGATCCCAGTCCTGATTATCGCCAAAGTTTGATGTGTTGGAGATGGATGGGTGGCACAGATCATTCCACATTCCTGAAATACAAAATAACCATAATTAAATTCTGGTCAGAGAGTTGAACTCAATAAAATGTACAAGCCGCATCCAAAACGTTGTCAAGAGCTAGGTCATAGCTATATAGGTTTCTGTAGGGTGTTATACCTTCCTATTCATAAACCTAATTCATATTCCTAATCATAAACTTCTGATTTTGACTTTAGGACGCACGGCTTAAACTGTACCTTTGAATCAATTAATCGAATGTTTAATAAGCGAAGGGTTTGTGCTGTATTATTACATTTTGAATTTTCACATACTGTATCTTGAATATCTGAAGTACAGTAGGTTAGGTTTATTTAATTTGGGTCAAAACTTAAACTATCCAATATTGTGTCCGATCAATATTATAACATCAGTGAGGCAGGCACCCCAATGGTTTTAAAATTATCCATGAAGATCAGAAAATTACAGCTTGCCAATTTAAAGTGATTATTCCAAACTTTCTGCCTGGGAATTGTGGAAGAGAGTTGTGCCATCAAATTATTTCATTCCACTGCTGAAGTCATTGAACGATCGAGTAGTATACATCTTTGTACGCAAAAATATAGAGTACAGTCGGGGCACATAGTCCTTGAACAGACTTCCCTTTACACCCTGGTCAAGGACTATATGCCACGACTGTACATCATAACTATTACAGATAAATCTATATATAGGGTTTAGGACAATACAAAATTAATAATGATCGTCCAGTGAACCAAGCAGAGAAATTAGTCACTACAACCACAAAATATATAAACACATTCTACTTACCATCACTTGTAGTTGAAGATGAAATTAGATGAAGGAAAGTAGATGAGGAAAGTAGCAGTTCTTCCTTCCTTCTTTCCTATCTTCCTTCTTTCCTTCCTTCCTTCCTTCTTGTTTTGTGTTGGATGGGTCTGTTAGTATCTCTGTAGGGCTTCAATCCACCTTCGCCTCGTCATAGGAGCCTCTGCATGTATATCCTCTTCTTGATTTGTTGTCATCCATCTCTTGACGTGCTGTAATCTTCCTGCAATCACAATCCCCCCCCCCCCATCTCCTACATCCAGTAATCTGCTCCATCCCATCTCATCTCCTCCCATCCTATCCTCTCCTACATCCCATCCAATCCCATCCTCTCCTCCATTTCATTTCATTTCATTTCATCCCATCCTTTCCATTCCATCATCCCATCCCTTCTTTCCTCCATCCCATCTTTTCTTCCATCCCATCCCACCCCATCTCATCCTCTCCTACATCCCATCCTCCATCCAATTCCATTCCATCCTCTCCATCCCATCCTTTCCTACATCCCATCCCATCCCATACCATCTTTTCCTCCATCCCATCTCATCCTCTCCTCCATCCCATCCCATCCTCCATCCAATTCCATCCCATCCTCTCCTACATCCCATCCCATACCATACCATCTTTTCCTCCATCCCATATCCCATCCTCCATCAAATTCAATCCAGTCCTCTCCTTTCCTCTCCTCCATTCCATCATCTCCTCTCCCCCATCCCAACCTCTCCTCCATCCCATCCCATCCTCCATCCCATCCCATCTCCTCCCATCCCACCTTTGAACATCCTTAGCATAACAAGGCACCATAGTTAAACCGAGTATTCCAAGTGTGGTCTAACAAGAAATTTATATAAGAGTCATTACATCTGGCGACATATTCAACAAAATTCTAAGCAATAAAAACTAAAACTACAGTCGCCTCTTTACACGCTGCCAAACACTGAGCACTCTTCTTTAGGTCGCTACTAATTATAACACACAAGTCCTTTTCTTCTTTAACTTTTGCCAGATTTCTCATTCCCTTCCCGTCCCGTCCCGTCCCATCCCTTTCCGTCCCGTCCCCCACTCGGTCCACCTCTCATCCCATCCCGTCCCGTCCCCACTCGGTCCACCTCTCATCCCGTCCCGTCCCCACTCGGTCCACCTCTCATCCCTTCCCGTCCCCCACTCGGTCCACATCTCATCCCATCCAGTCCCGTCCCCACTCGGTCCATCTCTCATCCCGTCCCATCTTGACCATCTCTCTCACCCAATCTCTTCCCCTACACTGCCAATTTTTTTCCCCACACACCTTTAACAAAAGTCAGGCAGTCTCTTCTTCCTTCCCTACCCTCTCAGGTCTTTTCTTTCCTAAGTCTCTCCCTTCAACTCTTGCCAACCCTTTCCTAAGTCTCTTCCACTCTGGCCACTCCTTTCCCCCTTCCACCCTGGCCACTCCTTTCCCCCTTCCCTTCAGGTTACCTCTTACCTCCCTACACTGCCAAGGTCTCTTCCATCCCCCTCTATTCTCAACATCCCACCAACACACCACTCAAATTGACTGGATTGGCCATCCTATCCAAACCTTCATCCCCTCCTCGCTGGCCATCCACATCAAAATTCCTCACTTTCTGGCCATCCACGTCTCAATACTTTACTTTCTCCGTTTCCTATCTTTGTCCCATTTCCTTCGTCGGCTATCCTTCATATCTCTCCCTCACCCTACCATCCTTCATTCCATCTCTACCACGCCAGACCATCCTTCATCCCTCCCTCCCTCGTTTGGTCATCCTCACATCCCTCATCCTTCCTACGACCATCCTTCATCCTATTCCACCCTCTTGGCCACCCTTCAACTCACCAAGCCATCCTATATCCTATCTCCTTCACTCGGCCATCCTACATCCCATCTCCTTCACTCGGCCATCCTACATCCCATCTCCTTCACTCGGCCATCCTACATCCCATCTCCTTCGCTCGGCCATCCTACATCTCTTCCCCATCAGTCTGTCCTTTCTTCCTTCATTTCTCTTATTAGGTTGGCCATCCTTCAGCACTCCCAATACTACCTCCATCCTCTCAACAGTATTATATCGTTTGGCCATCCTTTATCTCTCCCTCACTTGGCCATCCTTATCCATCTCTCCCTCACTTGGCCATCCTCATCCATCTCTCCCTCACTTGGCCATCCTCATCATTCATCTCTCCTTCGCTCGGCCATCCTTCATCCCATCACACATTGCCATCCTCCTTTTCCATCCCTCACTTGGCCATTCATCCCATCCCTCCCTCACTTGGCCATCCTTATCAATCCCTCCCCTCACTTGGCCATCCTTGCATCTCCCTCTCTCCATCCTTATCTCTCCCTCACATGGCCATCCTTATCAATCTCTCCCTCACTTGGCCATCCTTGTTAATTAATCAAACAGCTCTTTGGACACTGACGACGTAACCCTCACCTGCCAAGAAAAGAAAGAACACAACCGTTATTAATATATGTACCATAACATGAACCCCATTGTAACCTGGCAATATTATTATTTACAAAGAGGGAGGGAGTTTCTTTTAAGTTGTCTGGCATTTCCAAGACCAACAACCCCCAGTACTTGGAGCGGACATGCCCCTACCTAGCCCTACCTAACCGTGTGCCTACCAAAAGAAGAAACAAAAAAAACAATAAAGAAAAGAGCTCCAAGCAGGGGGTATCTACAAGCAAGGGAACTAACTACACCACTACTCTGAAAAGAAAAAAAATCACATTACCAAACACTGACAAAAATTCGCATTATTAAACCCTGACAAAAATTCGCATTATTAAACCCTGAAATGAAATGTCATTAGTAAACCCTGAAAGAAATCATTAGTAAACCCTGAAAGAAAAAATCATTAGTAAACCCTGAAAGTAAATCAAATTAGTAAACCCTCAAGGTAACATAGCACAAGTAAACACAAATTGGCCAGGACAATGGGGGAACAAATAAAAGTAGGTTTCACACTCACTGCACCTCAAGCGTCGGGTTGCTCCAGCGTGGATTGAAGACCTTTTAACCAACCTGAAAAAAAGACATTAATTAGTGTACTGTACAACATTATTCATGTGCAGTAAATTTGTTTGTTTTGCAAATATTCAGAGATTTATTACCAGTCTGGTCAAGAGTTTATACATTTTAAACTAATAGATTTAATGTGATGTACAGTCATAGAATATAATAATCATCCACATCTCAAAACTAACAAAATTTGCTCTAATTTCACGAAATTATTCCAATGGTGATCTTATTGTGCATTTATTCACAGTCTCTAGGTATTCGAGACAACTGAATACATATTAGTGCTCGTGACTGTACTGGTGACGGGCTTCATTCACACGTAAACAAAACAAGAGTTGCCAATCCTTATCCATCTCTCCCTCCCTCACTTGACCATCCTTATCCATCTCTCCCTCCTTCACTTGACCATCCTTATCCATCTCTCCCTCCCTCACTTGACCATCCTTATCCATCTCTCCCTCCTTCACTTGACCATCCTTATCCATCTCTCCTTCCCTCACTTGACCATCCTTATCCATCTCTCCTTCCCTCACTTGACCATCCTTATCCATCTCTCCCTCACTTGACCATCCTTATTCATCTCTCCCTCACTCACTTGACCATCCTTATCCATCTTTCCCTCACTCACTTGACCATCCTTATTCATCTCTCCCTCACTCACTTGACCATCCTTATCCATCTCTCCCTCACTCACTTGACCATCCTTATCCATCTCTCCCTCGCTCTCCCGTGTTCATTCGGTGCTTCGTTTCTCGTTAGGCACGGGTCGTATAACAGCCATTCTCACATTACCACCACATGTAGATTAATTAAGCTTACGAGTGCTTCATGAACGGACAATAAAGACACACCTACAGTATTATGTCCCTGAACGTATACAACACCAGAGAAGGATTTGAGCGACTAATTATAATATACGGTCTCGTATAATTATACAAAAGTTCATGACGAAAGCCAACCATAAATTGGATTGGACGTGATAATTACAGTATACACAAAAACTTAGAATTCTAATTATCAGACTTCCAGATACCGTAGGCTTAATTATTGAAGATACTGAACGTGCACTAAATTATTAAAGTATTTGTCCGAATAACAAACATCTCGAACCTTAATTCACTACTCGGGTACACCAACCGAACCCTCGACTCCCATAACTCCTAACGTTCGCCACAGTTCGAGTACAGACAAGACACTCGAGACAAGAGATGGTAATAACAGTAGACAGAGCTGGTAATAAGGTCGACTCCACGCCACCAAAGTTACGATAAGCATAATATTACAGACTATAATACTATCGAAAATTACCGCGACGAAAATATTTTGTTAATGCAAAATATAATTGAATAGAGCATAATATATTAGTGAAAAATTAATTACCCGATATACTTTGGAGGAATAAAGGAGCTCTAATGTACAGTCGGCAGCATAAGTTCGCTTCATTTCTACCTATGCATGTGTGAACAAATTGAGGTTATAACAATTTGAATGCAGAGATAACCAAGATATATTCCACACATGATAAATTACGCAAGTTTGTTAGGACAAAATTATACCAAATTATTTAGAATGCAACCATCTACGTCACGTTAGCATCTCAAGTACAGAATAGAATCATGAACACCAACCTATCTTTTTTCTCTTTTTTCTTTTCTCAATATCTCTGTCTGTCTCCCTTTCTATCTTTATTTTTTCTTTCTCTGTCTACACAAGATGGATGCGAATTTATGGTGCCAGCTGTACCAAACGTGTATTGACCCCCTTATAATATAAACAACAACCAATGATTCTTACCTTAACGACGAGATGAAATTTGCTGGGAATAAATACGGTGATCTTGGACAAGCCACTGCAGCCTCCAACATCCATCCATAGTCACATCCACTTTACACTGCTTCTCGTTCACGGACACTACCCCCACCACCACCACCACCACCAATACCTCTACCACCACCACCACCACAATCCCCACCACCAATACCACCACAACCACCATCACCATCACCACAACCACAACCACCACAACCACAACCACCATCACCACAACCTCCACAACCTCCACCACCACAACCTCCATCACCATAACCTCCATCCCCATCACCACCACCACCAACAATCTTCCAAGCTGCTTTACTGGACTGTTTCCGATGCACAGTTTTATTTTCTCTGGTGCACCACGTGGAAGATTTTGGTACTGTAGCAACACACAGCATCATTGTACAAATCTGTAACAAAAAAATAAATAAGATACAATCATCCAGAAGGCAAACAAGAGTTATAATATGTACGTTGTGCTACGGTAATATAGTTCCCTAGTATAAACGTAAGCAATTTTAGTGTTTAAGTTTCCAATAATTCAAAAAGGTAATACTATACTTAAGGTATAATAAAAACTAAATCAAAAATTATCTTCTGGGACCAAAATATCACTCATCACAAACATTCTTTCGTCCAACTTGGTATTTAATAGAAACATCAAGTGAAATATTCAATTTTAACCCCTCATCTCAATGCAAACTCAGATCGTCAAACAATTTAAGCATCTACTTTGGACTGTATTACCGACCAGACCTATTAACCATCACACGTCATTGGTCACTGGATAGTAGACTAAATCATTTCTGCTCCAAAAACATTTTACCCAGAACATAAAGGATCTAATATATATATATAACAAAAATAATATAGAAGTACACAAACTCAGTCTCCAATCCAAACTCGATACTTACATTGTACGTCAATAAATATCTGGAGAATTCTAATGACCACGACTTTTCACTGTCAAGGCTGGAGCTTCAATGGACGAGGTACAGCCTGTGGACTTGCCTCGTGCCTTCGTCCTGCCTAGCAACAGCCAATCACCACCTCCACCACCACTACCCCCCCAGCGTTGCCAACCTATCTTGCTAGATCTGAAAATTTATTCCTTTCTATTTCAAAATCCAGTAAGTTGGTATCGGGTGTAAAACTTCCTTTTTTGTGTTTACATCGGGCCCTGGGAATTAATTTGGTTTGTAGTGGTTATATAATATATTTGAAGAATAATTATAGTTTTAATGGGAGTTTCGTTTGACTCACGAGGGAGGGACAAGGAGGGAGGAGTGGGAGGGGGCAATGAGAGTCACGGATTGGTGGAGGAGGTGGAGGGTAGTGAGATGGGGATGGAACATTCTAGATCCATGGGATGGAAGTATAGGGAGAGAGGGGGGGGGAGGTATGGGAGGAAGGAGGTTGAAAGAAGCTGTGACTAGGATGTTAACAACGCATTTTGTGTGTGTATTGTTACAGAGAACATTTTCTAACGTAAAATAATCTCATAATAAAGTACACCTTGCTACACTCCCTCCATAGGGCTACCACAGAGATATGTACTCTGGCCGAGATAGTAATCACGAACCAAGATTTGTGAACTCCATACGAAGCATACAATGTGGGAGGGAGACACGGGAAGGGGGAAGTCTATCCCCACACCACTATCACAGGCCTCCCCTCCCATCCTCCTCGGATCCAACCCTCCCTCCTTCCTGTTTCCTTCCCACACTGAATGCTTCGTATGGAGTTCATAACTCTTGGTTCGGAATTACCACCTCCAGGATTACCACCCTCATTGTAATGTGTACCAAGTTGTACTGTACTTTAAGTATAATTATCTTTAATTCAGGCGTTTGCTCACTCTGAAAATTTTCTATTCGAATATATTCTTGGTAAGAACACACATACAATATACGCTGTAAATAATCCCATCCACCGCTTCTGTCACCCCTCCTTACCCCCATGACACATACCTCCCCTCCCTCTAGGAGCAATAATTGGAAACATTAAGATAAGCTTGGTAGTAATTGTATGCGAACCATTGCTTAATGGTGTACTAAAGTATAGTAAGGCCAATACAAGACTAAATAACTTAATTATGGCTGGGTATTAACTTGGTTATACTGCTGTAAATCACACACTATAGTAACACTCAGTAACTATTGTGTTTATCATTATAGATAGGAGGAGATGTGTGTGTCTGTGACTGTTAATCAATCATAGCAGATAAATAACAGACATATATAAATTACGCATACACAAATATACATATGCATATGTACACACACACACAGAACACCATACAACCACTCATACCAACAAATACACACAAAAAGTTCCTAGTATATTACCGTAGACTATTCAGTAGTTGTATTAATATCCCACAAATATTTTAGGTTTTTTTTAAATACAACATACATAGTAGTTACCAGATTGATTGATTGCTTTATATTAGGTGCCACAACAGTGAGAGCATATAACGCCAGAAAATAGTGACAGAGAGGTGAGACAGAAAACAGAAAGGAAATAGAAAGAAATGAGGGACAATTCAAGAACGTAAAAGGGAGTGGCTGGAGCCAAAGGGGCGCCCAAACTCATAAATCATTGACTATGTCACCACAGACAATACCACCCTACAAAGTAGTAGTAACTATAGAAGTCATAAAAGCATATTATTGGTATGACAACATTCATATAAATACAAAGCTCTATAATTGCATCTATCATTTTGACACCAATATGATGTAGTTTCCTTAGCATGGTAATGCTTTAGATAATCTGCAAAGTTTTTACATTTGACGCTAAAATGATGAGACGACAAGGTTAGCTGACCAACTTCAAGGATGACAATTAAATAATCTGGCGAACAGTGGTAACTTTCCCTCATTAATTACGCTGGGAAGTCACATTATATTGGCTATACCCAATGTCACTTATAAGTGACATTGGGCTATACCAATTCATAACTGAGCCATCTTAGCTAATAAAAACGCTTGTTTCACTGATCATATATTTATTGATTCCATAATACTAATAAATATTAAATAAATAAATATTTATGGAAAGACAGGAGGATGGTCATGTGTAGAAAGGTTTAAGGAGCACGGTAGGAGGTTGGTACACGGTACTCTTCGCTGGAACGATCAAGATCCTCCTTTCTTGCCTTCTCGATCTGGTCGAGTACAAACTGGGGAATGGGGTGGGGGAACTCGGGGGCAACGGGCAGAATATCGGAATCGGGCTGGTAGCCGTTCTCGTCAGCAACATACTTCACACTGACTGGAGTGCCGTCAGGAGCAGTCCATCTGTAATGAGGAATACATGTCATTACAATTAACAACAGAAATGAGGAAATTGTAGTTGGTCGTTTGGTGTAGTTGTTGCCAACTCCAATATAACACAACATTTCTATGGAAGTTATTTCTATTAAAAGTTAAACTCAAATATAACACAACATTTCTATAGAAGTTATACAATGATTCTTAAAAGTTAAACTCAAATATAACACAACATTTCTATGGAAGTTATACAATGATTCTTAAAAGTTATACTCAAATATAACACAACATTTCTATGGAAGTTATACAATGATTCTTAAAAGTTATACTCAAATATAACACAACATTTCCCAATAATGATGAATGGAAGCTACACAATGACTTAATAAGTTATACTAAACATTCCCGTTATTGATGAAATACTTACGAGAAATATCCGGATGCGAGAATAGCGTCTTCTGGTCCAGTGGGGGTTCCGGACTGAGACATAACGATGCCGTTGCTGGTCTCCATATCGGCTGTGTAAGCGCCGTTATCAGCAATATCCAACTCATTACGGAGAGTTTCGGCGAGTTCCTCACTGGAGGCTGGACCGTAGTCAGGGCGGGCGGCGGCCACACACACCAATACGGCGACGAGTATCTGTAGACAAAATGTGTATTTCTTACATGACGTTATAAATAGTAATATTATATTTTGTCATAAGAAATTCACTTCATAACACATCACATATTTTATATTCGAGGCAAAGCACAGACGTAAATGTGTGTGTGTGTGTGTGTGTATGTGTGTGTGTGTGTGTGTGTGAGTGTGTATAGGTATGTGTGTATAGGTGTGTGTGTGAGTATAGGTGTACTGTGTGTGTATAGGTGTGTGTGTGTGTTGAAAATGTAATGGTTGTTGGTGTGTATAACTATAGGACTACTAACCAACTTCATTTTGCTTGATATAATGTTTGTTCTGCCATTAAGATTCTACTGCCAATCTTATATACTGGTGCACTGACAGTTGCCAATCAACCTTATTGTTAGCTATTGTTGCCAACTTTCTACATAATATGAGAATAAATATACTGGTCTTGTCTCTCACAAATCTGGTACACAATCTGACCTCACAGAACCTTATATAAGGACAAGGTCATTTGATCTATATTCCAGTAACAGATGACAACAGACATAATATTACAGATCATGTCATATATACGTGACATCCAACGTACAGCCATTTGAAGGTTGTTAGAAAATCCATCATATATGTCGATATAATAGATTTTAATCTACTTGCATGATAAAAAATTAGTTATCGAAAGCTGAACTATTTTTTTCTCTTTGAAGTTTCATTAAAAGAAAACAAAGTAGTCGTCTCATGGAACTGTGATGTGAAAGAGAGTGTAGGCCTACCCATGAATGTTAGATAATAATGATTGGTTAAGACAGCTAAACCTGGGGTGCTAGCACCCTCAGGGGATGATGATATCAATTTTGGGGATTGCTGGGAAAAGTTGCATATGAGACGGTAAAATGACTCAAGAATATGTTAGCCAAAGGTAGGGAGGGTGTGCTGGACTACCTAGACCTGACCAGAGGGGATGCTGAGGTCGTAAAAGGTTAGGATACACAAGGTTAATTAAGAGGAGATTCTCTTGTTGGTAAATTGGAAGGCTGATTATTCCTCCTAACTATGTCGCGAAACAACAGAACCCTTATTAGTACCATTGAGGATTTTGGTTTTATGACATAGTTAGGAGGAATAAGAAGCCTTCTAATTTACCAACACGAGATTCTCCCCATAATTAAGGGGAGAATCTCTCTTTGAGTCTCTTCGGAAAATTGGAGGGCTAATGGTTCCTCCAAACTATCCTAGGAAACAAATCACCACGATGATACTATAAGTTTTTTTTTGTTTATATACATAGTTTGGAGGATTTGAATACTCCAAATTTACAATTAACCATTTAGAGACTCTCCCTTACGTCAAAATATAGAATTAATCACTACACAAACCATTAAAATATATTGTTATGAAATAATTGAAGGTGTTTTTACTTCTCTCCGTGCCGTCTGATTGACTTAAGAACACGTCTATATTATCTATATTAAGTTAACGAGCATCACTGCATACATCACATTAGCAAACAAAACTCCTTGACTAATGTATCTATATATATAAAACATTCCGTCTGTCTGTTTAGCCACTATGCACGGCCGCATCGTTTAACCTAGAGTAAAAGGTAATACGACATTTTAATCGGTGAACCCTTGTAAGCGTCCTCGACCTACAACATTTTTGTTTTAAATAACCAATGGGATTATTGGGGGGGGGGATTCGATCCCAGTACCCCTGCAGCCCAAGCCGAAGGCTGTTATTTGGCCTTAACCGAAAGATCCCAGGTTCGAATCCCCGGTACAATTTAAAAAAAAACAATATTGACAAATGATACAGCATTCTGACCAGTGTTGTCCCGGGAATGTCCTTGGTCTAATTTTATTTTTTTGGTGGATATGTATTTCTTGAATTATCAGCTTAAAACAATCAAAGATTTATGGCTTTCTCAACATAGACTCTATGGTCTCAAGCATCAAGGATGCAGGCAGGCCTGGCTTGCATGCCCAGTTTAGGAATGAATTCAAACCACAAAATGTTGAACACATAAATTTAATACTAAATCTAAGGACAAGGACAGTACCCCTGCAGCCCAAGCCGAAGGCTGTCACCAATTCGCCACTCGGGCCTTGTTATTTAATCGTGACTGTTACGATGCCACCTTTTGTTGTAGTTGCGTCATGGATAACTTTTGTGGTTGTAAAGCTGGCATTGTTTCTCTGTGGGACCAGCAACCACACCGGATAATGGACTCCTCCCACCCTCCTATAATAAGTTCACCTAAAAATAATTAGAGGTAATTGATTGACAAAACCACATGTAGGATCTTCACAAGGACAACGTCGGGTATCGCTGTTAGTTTTATAATAAGAGACTTGTCGTTCATAGAAAACAAGACTGAAGTTACAACAACTTTCGTTATAAACAGTAAGTTTGCAGCTCTGATTAACTTTCCTTTATAGGCCTACCGGTACCACTTGAAATTCCAGGTGACTGTGTAGAAGTTTATTATATGTATATTTGTTTTATATGTTAGTATAGTACAATATCATTATTATATCTTTACTTTAGCTTCAGTTACCATAATCTGCAGTGTATACTATTATTGGTATGAAAGAAGAATGAGTTTTATGGTTTCAGATTCTCCAGGAAAGAACACAAATTACTACTGAACCTGATCCCAAACACATTGTTTATTCACAGTACTGGTGAAATACTGGTGGAGTACTGATGGAGTACTGATGGAGAACAGTGGAATCATCGGCATATAGATTGAAGGGACAAAAAGTAATGTTTAAATAAGAATATCATTGATATAAAGAAGAAAGAGACTAGGTAACAGGACATAGCCCTGGGGAATACCACTGTATATTTAAATGAAAAAATTGTAGCTTTTGGTCAAACTCTATCGCATTAAATTATGACTACTGATATGCTTGTAACTACAGAAATTCAACAGAAAATAACATTTAAGGTTCCAATATTTGTATATTAATTACTTTAGTCATACAACATTTCCAACATCTCCCACATATTATATCTGTTTAGTTCACAGACGTATTTCATTTCATCTATTTCCCCACATCTATATAATATATATTATGTAAATATCTCTTAATATATGTGTCGATCTATTATGTAACCTTATTTATTCATGTTATATTTAGCCATCAAACTCATCTTCCAAATTAATGAAAGATGAATTGTAATAAAAACGCTTGTTTCACTGTTCATATATTTATTGATTCCATGATAGTAATAAATATTAAATAAATAAATATTTATGGAAAGACAGGAGGATGGTCATGTGTAGAAAGGTTTAAGGAGCACGGTAGGAGGTTGGTACACGGTACTCTTCGCTGGAACGATCAAGATCCTCCTTTCTTGCCTTCTCGATCTGGTCGAGTACAAACTGGGGAATGGGGTGGGGGAACTCGGGGGCAACGGGCAGAATATCGGAATCGGGCTGGTAGCCGTTCTCGTCAGCAACATACTTCACACTGACTGGAGTGCCGTCAGGAGCAGTCCATCTGTAATGAGGAATACATGTCATTACAATTAACAACAGAAATGAGGAAATTGTAGTTGGTCATTTGGTGCAGTTGTTGCCAACTCCAATATAACACAACATTTCCATGGAAGTTATACAATGATTCTTAAAAGTTATACTCCAATATAACACAACATTTCCCAATAATGATGAATGGAAGCTACACAATGACTTAATAAGTTTTACTAAACATTCCCGTTATTGATGAAATACTTACGAGAAATATCCGGATGCGAGAATAGCGTCTTCTGGTCCAGTGGGGCTACCGGACTGAGACATAACGATGCCGTTGCTGGTCTCCATATCGGCTGTGTAAGCGCCGTTATCAGCAATATCCAACTCATTACGGAGAGTTTCGGCGAGTTCCTCACTGGAGGCTGGACCGTAGTCAGGGCGGGCGGCGGCCACACACACCAATACGGCGACGAGTATCTGTAGACAAAATGTGTATTTCTTACATGACGTTATAAATAGTAATATTATATTTTGTCATAAGAAATTCACTTCATAACACATCACATATTTTATATTCGAGGGAAAGCACAGACGTAAATGTGTGTGTGTGTGTGTGTGTGTGTGTATAGGTATGTGTGTATAGGTGTGTGTGTGTGTGTGTGTGTGTGTGTGTGTGTGTTGACAATGTAATGGTTGTTGGTGTGTATAACTAGAACTACTAGCTAGTATTAGGACTATTCTTCATAAGGGAAGTATTGCCTGCGGTGACGTGGGCAGTATTTCAAGGGTTTTGGCGTCCCTTCGGCCTCAGCTAATCCTTTTCAGTTCTTCAACTATCCCTCCATTCCTTTTCTTCCCACCTCTCTATCACCCTTTCCCACTGGTGAGGGCTGGTTCTATCCAGAAATGAGAAATTTACCATCCTCTACCACACCCTGGCCTGTTCTGTCTGTCTCTCTTACTATTTCTCATTCCTTCTGGGTAGGTGACGAGATGGCCCGATTGGTTGGCACAACAAGGAAGATTACAGACGGTGGGAATGTTGGCTCGGGGGTATATACCTGTGAACCAACAGTCCCCACGTCTGTGGCCTTCGAAGAAACAGATCTCACTATCACCCTGACTCCCATTTGGGGGTCCTAGCATCATCACGACTTCGGTCAACCAGATTCGGGACTGCTCGGCCAGACAGTCTGGTTAACTACAACAACAACAACAACAACTAGGACTACTAACCAACTTCATTTTGCTTGATATAATGTTTGTTCTGCCATTAAGACTCTACTGCCAATCTTATATACTGGTGCACTGACAGTTGCCAATCAACCTTAATGTTAGCTATTGTTGCCAACTTTCTACATAATATGAGAATAAATATACTGGTCTTGTCTCTCACAAATCTGGTACACAATCTGACCTCACAGAACCTTATATAAGGACAAGGTCATTTGATCTATATTCCAGTAACAGATGACAACAGACATAATATTACAGATCATGTCATATATACGTGACATCCAACGTAGAGCCATTTGAAGGTTGTTAGAAAATCCATCATATATGTCGATATAATAGATTTTAATCTACTTGCATGATAAAAAATTAGTTATCGAAAGCTGAACTATTTTTTTCTCTTTGAAGTTTCATTAAAAGAAAACAAAGTAGTCGTCTCATGGAACTGTGATGTGAAAGAGAGTGTAGGCCTACCCATGAATGTTAGATAATAATGATTGGTTAAGACAGCTAAACCTGGGGTGCTAGCACCCTCAGGGGATGATGAAATCAATTTTGGGGATTGCTGGGAAAAGTTGCATATGAGACGGTAAAATGACTCAAGAATATGTTAGCCAAAGGTAGGGAGGGTGTGCTGGACTACCTAGACCTGACCAGAGGGGAGGCTGAGGTCGTAAAAGGTTAGGATACACAAGGTTAATTAAGAGGAGATTCTCTTGTTGGTAAATTGGAAGGCTGATTATTCCTCTTAACTATGTCGCGAAACAACAGAACCCTTATTAGTACCATTGAGGATTTTGGTTTTATGACATAGTTAGGAGGAATAAGAAGCCTTCTAATTTACCAACACGAGATTCTCCCCATAATTAAGGGGAGAATCTCTCTTTGAGTCTCTTCGGAAAATTGGAGGGCTAATGGTTCCTCCAAACTATCCTAGGAAACAAATCACCACGATGATACTATAAGTTTTTTTTTGTTTATATACATAGTTTGGAGGATTTGAATACTCCAAATTTACAATTAACCATTTAGAGACTCTCCCTTACGTCAAAATATAGAATTAATCACTACACAAACCATTAAAATATATTGTTATGAAATAATTGAAGGTGTTTTTACTTCTCTCCGTGCCGTCTGATTGACTTAAGAACACGTCTATATTATCTATATTAAGTTAACGAGCATCACTGCATACATCACATTAGCAAACAAAACTCCTTGACTAATATATTTTATAATGAAAGACTTGTCGTTCATAGAAAAGAAGACTGTAGTTATAACAACTTTCGTTATAGACAGTAAGTTTGCAGCTCTGACCACGATAAGCTGCGCATGGAATTAACTTTCCTTTATAGGCCTACCGGTACCACTTGAAATTCCAGGTGACTGTGTAGAAATATATTATATGTATATTTGTTACTTGGCGAAATTTCGCCAAGTATGTTGCTCGGTGATCTTGTGTGTTTGTGTGTTTGTGGCTATGTCTGTAGCTTCGCGGTCTACAAGTCGCAATTCCTGTCCGATTTTGCTGAAATTTTTACCACAGGTAGGCATCAAAATTTCTAGGTCACCTATTGTTTTTCAAGGTCAAAAATAAAAAATCAATGTTAAAATTAAAAAAAAAATCTGAAAATTGATAAAACCGCAATAATTTCGGTTGTAGAGATCTGATTTTGATCAGACTTTTTCTGTAACAAGCTATGTTCATTTCTGCTTCTAATGGTACTTGAGCGGTGGCTGCATTCCTAAAACTCGTGATTTGAGCATTAGGTCGAAATTCAAGGGGTCTGAATTTTGCCATACTTTCGTCAAGTCCTCGCTCTACGAGCGAATGTTTATTTTATATGTTAATATATTACTATATTATTATTATATCTGTACATTACGCTTCAGTTACCATAATCTGCAGTGTATACTATTACTGGTGTGAAAGAAGAATGAGTTTTATGGTTTTAGATTCTCCAGGAAAGAACACAAATTACTACTGAACCTGATCCCAAACACATTGTTTATTCACAGTACTGGTGAAATACTGGTGGAGTACTGATGGAGTACTGATGGAGAACAGTGGAATCATCGGCATATAGATTGAAGGGACAAAAAGTAATGTTTAAATAAGAATATCATTGATATAAAGAAGAAAGAGACTAGGTAACAGGACATAGCCCTGGGGAATACCACTGTATATTTAAATGAAAAAATTGTAGCTTTTGGTCAAACTCTATCGCATTAAATTATGACTACTGATATGCTTGTAACTACAGAAATTCAACAGAAAATAACATTTAAGGTTCCAATATTTGTATATTAATTACTTTAGTCATACAACATTTCCAACATCTCCCACATATTATATCTGTTTAGTTCACAGACGTATTTCATTTCATCTATTTCCCCACATCTATATAATATATATTATGTAAATATCTCTTAATATATGTGTCGATCTATTATGTAACCTTATTTATTCATGTTATATTTAGCCATCAAACTCATCTTCCAAATTAATGAAAGATGAATTGTAATAAAAACGCTTGTTTCACTGTTCATATATTTATTGATTCCATGATAGTAATAAATATTAAATAAATAAATATTTATGGAAAGACAGGAGGATGGTCATGTGTAGAAAGGTTTAAGGAGCACGGTAGGAGGTTGGTACACGGTACTCTTCGCTGGAACGATCAAGATCCTCCTTTCTTGCCTTCTCGATCTGGTCGAGTACAAACTGGGGAATGGGGTGGGGGAACTCGGGGGCAACGGGCAGAATATCGGAATCGGGCTGGTAGCCGTTCTCGTCAGCAACATACTTCACACTGACTGGAGTGCCGTCAGGAGCAGTCCATCTGTAATGAGGAATACATGTCATTACAATTAACAACAGAAATTAGGAAATTGTAGTTGGTCATTTGGTGCAGTTGTTGCCAACTCAAATATAACACAACATTTCTATGGAAGTTATTTCTATTAAAAGTTAAACTCAAATATAACACAACATTTCTATGGAAGTTATACAATGATTCTTAAAAGTTATACTCAAATATAACACAACATTTCCCAATAATGATGAATGGAAGCTACACAATGACTTAAAAAGTTTTACTAAACATTCCCGTTATTGATGAAATACTCACGAGAAATATCCGGATGAGAGAATAGCGTCTTCTGGTCCAGTGGGGGTTCCGGACTGAGACATAACGATGCCGTTGCTGGTCTCCATATCGGCTGTGTAAGCGCCGTTATCAGCAATATCCAACTCATTACGGAGAGTTTCGGCGAGTTCCTCACTGGAGGCTGGACCGTAGTCAGGGCGGGCGGCGGCCACACACACCAATACGGCGACGAGTATCTGTTGACAAAATGTGTATTTCTTACATGACGTTATAAATAGTAATATTATATTTTGTCATAAGAAATTCACTTCATAACACATCACATATTTTATATTCGAGGCAAAGCACAAACGTAAATGTGTGTGTGTGTGTGTGTGTGTGTATAGGTATGTGTGTATAGGTGTGTGTGTGTGTGTGTGTGTGTGTGTGTGTGTGTTGACAATGTAATGGTTGTTGGTGTGTATAACTAGAACTACTAGCTAGTATTAGGACTATTCTTCATAAGGGAAGTATTGCCTGCGGTGACGTGGGCAGTATTTCAAGGGTTTTGGCGTCCCTTCGACCTCAGCTAATCCTTTTCAGTTCTTCAACTATCCCTCCATTCCTTTTCTTCCCACCTCTCTATCACCCTTTCCCACTGGTGAAGGCTGGGTCTATCCAGAAATGAGAAATTTGGCATCCTCTACCACACCCTGGCCTGTTCTGTCTGTCTCTCTTACTATTTCTCATTCCTTCTGGGTAGGTGACGAGATGGCCCGATTGGTTGGCACAACAAGGAAGATTACAGACGGTGGGAATGTTGGCTCGGGGGTATATACCTGTGAACCAACAGTCCCCACGTCTGTGGCCTTCGAAGAAACAGATCTCACTATCACCCTGACTCCCATTTGGGGGTCCTAGCATCATCACGACTTCGGTCAACCAGATTCGGGACTGCTCGGCCAGACAGTCTGGTTAACTACAACAACAACAACAACAACTAGGACTACTAACCAACTTCATTTTGCTTGATATAATGTTTGTTCTGCCATTAAGACTCTACTGCCAATCTTATATACTGGTGCACTGACAGTTGCCAATCAACCTTAATGTTAGCTATTGTTGCCAACTTTCTACATAATATGAGAATAAATATACTGGTCTTGTCTCTCACAAATCTGGTACACAATCTGACCTCACAGAACCTTATATAAGGACAAGGTCATTTGATCTATATTCCAGTAACAGATGACAACAGACATAATATTACAGATCATGTCATATATACGTGACATCCAACGTAGAGCCATTTGAAGGTTGTTAGAAAATCCATCATATATGTCGATATAATAGATTTTAATCTACTTGCATGATAAAAAATTAGTTATCGAAAGCTGAACTATTTTTTTCTCTTTGAAGTTTCATTAAAAGAAAACAAAGTAGTCGTCTCATGGAACTGTGATGTGAAAGAGAGTGTAGGCCTACCCATGAATGTTAAATAATAATGATTGGTTAAGACAGCTAAACCTGGGGTGCTAGCACCCTCAGGGGATGATGATATCAATTTTGGGTGTTGCTGGGAAAAGTTGCATATGAGACGGTAAAATGACTCAAGAATATGTTAGCCAAAGGTAGGGAGGGTGTGCTGGACTGCCTAGACCTGACCAGAGGGGATGCTGAGGTCGTAAAAGGTTAGGATACACAAGGTTAATTAAGAGGAGATTCTCTTGTTGGTAAATTGGAAGGCTGATTATTCCTCCTAACTATGTCGCGAAACAACAGAACCCTTATTAGTACCATTGAGGATTTTGGTTTTATGACATAGTTAGGAGGAATAAGAAGCCTTTTAATTTACCAACACGAGATTCTCCCCATAATTAAGGGGAGAATCTCTCTTTGAGTCTCTTCGGAAAATTGGAGGGCTAATGGTTCCTCCAAACTATCCTAGGAAACAAATCACCACGATGATACTATAAGTTTTTTTTTGTTTATATACATAGTTTGGAGGATTTGAATACTCCAATTTACAATTAACCATTTAGAGACTCTCCCTTACGTCAAAATATAGAATTAATCACTACACAAACCATTAAAATATATTGTTATGAAATAATTGAAGGTGTTTTTACTTCTCTCCGTGCCGTCTGATTGACTTAAGAACACGTCTATATTATCTATATTAAGTGAACGAGCATCACTGCATACATCACATTAGCAAACAAAACTCCTTGACTAATGTATCTATATATATAAAACACTCCGTCTGTCTGTTTAGCCACTATGCACGGCCGCTTCGTTTAACCTAGAGTAAAAGGTAATACGACATTTTAATCGGTGAACCCTTGTAAGCGTCCACGACCTACAACATTTTCGTTTTTAAATAACCAATGGGATTATTGGGGGGGGGGGTTCGATCCCAGTACCCCTGCAGCCCAAGCCGAAGGCTGTTATTTGGCCTTAACCGAAAGACCCCAGGTTCGAATCCCCGGTACAATTTAAAAAAAAACAATGTTGCCAAATGATACAGCATTCTGACCGGTGTTGTCCCGGGAATGTCCTTGGTCTAATTTTATTTTTTTGGTGGATATGTGTTTCTTGAATTATCAGCTTAAAACAATAAAAGATTTATGGCTTTCTCAACATAGACTCTATGGTCTCAAGCATCAAGGATGCAGGCAGGCCTGGCTTGCATGCCCAGTTTAGGAATGAATTCAAACCACAAAATGTTGAACACCTAAATTTAATACTAAATCTAAGGACAAGGACAGTACCCCTGCTGCCCAAGCCGAAGGCTGTCACCAATTCGCCACTCTGGCCTTGTTATTTAATCGTGACTGTTACGATGCCACCTTTTGTTGTAGTTGCGTCGTAAATAACTTTTGTGGTTGTAAAGCTGGCATGGTTTCTCTGTGGGACCAGCAACCACACCAGATAATGGACTCCGCCCACCCTCCTAATAAGTTCACATAAAAATAATTAGAGGTAATTGATTGACAAAACCACATGTAGGATCTTCACAAGGACAACGTCGGGTATCGCTGTTAGTTTTATAATAAGAGACTTGTCGTTCATAGAAAACAAGCCTGAAGTTACAACAACTTTCGTTATAAACAGTAAGTTTGCAGCTCTGATTAACTTTCCTTTATAGGCCTACCGGTACCACTTGAAATTCCAGGTGACTGTGTAGAAGTTTATTATATGTATATTTGTTTTATATGTTAATAGTATAATATCATTATTATATCTTTACTTTAGCTTCAGTTACCATAATCTGCAGTGTATACTATTATTGGTATGAAAGAAGAATGAGTTTTATGGTTTCAGATTCTCCAGGAAAGAACACAAATTACCACTGAACCTGATCCCAAACACATTGTTTATTCACAGTACTGGTAAAATACTGGTGGAGTACTGATGGAGTACTGATGGAGAACAGTGGAATCATTGGCATATAGATTGAAGGGACAAAAAGTAATGTTTAATTAAGAATATCATTGATATAAAGAAGAAAGAGACTAGGTAACAGGACATAGCCCTGGGGAATACCACTGTATATTTAAATGAAGAAATTGTAGCTTTTGGTCAAACTCTATCGCATTAAATTATGACTACTGATATGCTTGTAACTACAGAAATTCAACAGAAAATAACATTTAAGGTTCCAATATTTGTATATTAATTACTTTAGTCATACAACATTTCCAACATCTCCCACATATTATATCTGTTTAGTTCACAGACGTATTTCATTTCATCTATTTCCCCACATCTATATAATATATATTATGTAAATATCTCTTAATATATGTGTCGATCTATTATGTAACCTTATTTATTCATGTTATATTTAGCCATCAAACTCATCTTCCAAATTAATGAAAGATGAATTGTAATAAAAACGCTTGTTTCACTGTTCATATATTTATTGATTCCATGATAGTAATAAATATTAAATAAATAAATATTTATGGAAAGACAGGAGGATGGTCATGTGTAGAAAGGTTTAAGGAGCACGGTAGGAGGTTGGTACACGGTACTCTTCGCTGGAACGATCAAGATCCTCCTTTCTTGCCTTCTCGATCTGGTCGAGTACAAACTGGGGAATGGGGTGGGGGAACTCGGGGGCAACGGGCAGAATATCGGAATCGGGCTGGTAGCCGTTCTCGTCAGCAACATACTTCACACTGACTGGAGTGCCGTCAGGAGCAGTCCATCTGTAATGAGGAATACATGTCATTACAATTAACAACAGAAATGAGGAAACTGTAGTTGGTCATTTGGTGCAGTTGTTGCCAACTCATATATAACACAACATTTCTATGGAAGTTATACAATGATTCTTAAAAGTTATACTCAAATATAACACAACATTTCCCAATAATGATGAATGGAAGCTACACAATGACTTAAAAAGTTATACTAAACATTCCCGTTATTGATGAAATACTTACGAGAAATATCCGGATGCGAGAATAGCGTCTTCTGGTCCAGTGGGGGTACCGGACTGAGACATAACGATGCCGTTGCTGGTCTCCATATCGGCTGTGTAAGCGCCGTTATCAGCAATATCCAACTCATTACGGAGAGTTTCGGCGAGTTCCTCACTGGAGGCTGGACCGTAGTCAGGGCGGGCGGCGGCCACACACACCAATACGGCGACGAGTATCTGTAGACAAACATTATTATCATCCCATTATAGTTGTTTGCTTCATTATAATATCCAAACAATTAGATGTTTTCTTGTATTTTGTTGATATGTTAGTACTTTTCGTTGTGTTTTGTTGAAATATCATGGCTCTACAAATTCCAAATCTGTTCTCACAAACATAGTACGAAAACTGTTATAGAATACTGATTCCCGTTCATCATTCGTGGTAAGGAATGAGATGCAAGTACAGTAAATATGTCACGGATAGAAATTTACGAAGGACTAATTTTAGTTACCTCATCAGTTTGTTTGTCTTTTTATATTGTTTGTTTGTTCATAAGATTACTCAAAGAATTGTATGTTATTTTTTTGGTAATTTTGACCTCATGACCGACAATATTATATAATTTTGTGAAAGAAATCCGTAATTTTTTTGTTAATGTAATTGACCATTTATGCTCTTTAGTTGAATTAACATTATCACTTTCTTTGTAACAATATTAATATTGAATATTTAGATAAAATATGAATACATGTTGGCAGAACAATAATGCCTTTTGTAATGTAATAATGTGAGGCTAACCCACCAGCTTCATGTTGTTGGTTGCAGTGTTTGTTTGTTTGTGACTTCAACAGACCCATACTGAACATCTTATATCTTCGTGCCGTGGCAGTTGCCAGTCAACCTTGTAACTGTCGTGGCCACTTTTTATATTAATTAGACTGGTTTGGTGTCACTTTAACCTAGTAAATCTCCTAACCTTTTTGACCTGTAGGTCAAGGCCATTTTATCATAATTAATAACCCCATATATGTAGGTCATATAATTATTATGCGATTTGTCACAAATGTATAAGTTATGATATTGCAAATAATTATATTAATTATTAAACGTGTGTGATTGGTTTAATTTGTATATGGGGATTTTCACATATGGTTTATAAACTGGAATTATGTCATTTTTATAATGCAATTACAAGTACATCACTGATATCAGACTGAACAAGCAACATAATTTCGTGAGTGAATTCAATCTCATGAATGTAAAATGATAAGAAAAACCTCATTAATGTATTGTTCTATATTAGTTGTTCAACTTTCCTCCCCGCCTTGGACCCTTACCTTGTCAGGTAATGTACTGACAAGTGGGAATTACAGACATGGGATATCCGTCTTCTGAGTGAGTCTGGTTATTACACATTCATAAATAAGGTCCAAGACTGGCTGAAGCTTTCTATAGTTAAACTCTTCAAGAAATTATGTGGGATTTTCTTTAGCATTAAAATTATTTAATGGAAGTTACCGTTGCTCTAATTTAATGTTGTCCATGTAAGGGTGGCTGGAAGTGGCAGGTATCAGTCCTACTATATCACTTGGAATTTACCTGGCCAAGATACTTCTAAAACTCGTTCTCAGATAATAATAATTCTAAATGTATAAAGCTGTGACTCGAACACACGGCAACCCGACCGACACACAAACACCGATTCTAGCTACTATATATATAATTATGATAGATATTACCCTTCTTATTTACATACGAGACATTCCGATGATTTGCGGTTAAAATGTGTCATATTATCAAATGTGTCATATTGAAATGTATCATATTATCAAATGTGTCATATTAAATTTGTCATATTACCAAATGTGTCATATTAAAATGTGTTATTAAAATGTGACATATTATCAAATGTGTCATATTATCAAGTCTTCGATCATCGGGGAAAATGATAATATAAATATCATTATATATATTTCTGCATAATCCACAATAAAATTAAAGGAAGCATTATCATTATAGGCCAAAACTAACTAACAGGTCCTGGTGTGGCGGCGTCTACGTCTAACAAACAAACGTCTATCAAACAAACAAACAAACACACAAACCGCCTCTGACACACAAGTCCCTATTGATCTCTTACAACACATCACTAACCTAACCATGATAAGATAATAATATATTCATTCAAGCCTACAAGGTCATGTTTCCTGCTGAGTTCATTGTGTGTTATCTTGTATTCCTACCTAGAAGTGTTCAGTGATTATAATAACAGTGTACCATCTTACAAAATCTTACTGTCTTACTATCTAATAAATATTTCCTTTAATTTAGTGATTATTATAAAATTTTACCATCTTACAAAATCTTACTGTCTTACTATCTAATAAATATTTCCTTTAATTTAGTGATTATTATAAAAAGTGTACCATCTTACAAAATCTTACTGTCTTACTTTCTACTACATTTTTCTATTAATTCAGTGATTATTATAAAATTTTACCATCTTCCAAAATCTTACTGTCTTACTATCTAATAAATATTTCCTTTAATTTAGTGATTATTATAAAAAGTGTACCATCTTACAAAATCTTACTGTCTTACTTTCTACTACATTTTTCTATTAATTCAGTGATTATTATAACATTTTACCATCTTCTAAACTCTTACTGTCTTATTTTCTATTACATTTTTCCTTTAATGTGTGAATTTTACATGCGTTAGTCAAAATATTTAATGGCATCATCAATGAAGACAGGAAAGCCTATAGTATTATATAAGAGTTTCCACCGTATGTTACAACACTCAACTCATATGAAAACATGGCGAAAATAAATGGGCGAAAAAAAATGTAATAAAAATAGTTTGTCCATCAAGGAGAGTTTCATCTTATGATTACTATATTTTTCGTTTATAAGGTATAATCTCAAAAATCCTTCTCTATACAGTAATTGTAATGTAATAATATGGTGTTTGGATACTGTTATGGTAATTATAGTATTCATATTATAAACATTTACTCTAATAACAATTACATAATAATTATAGTATAGAAGGAGGAAAGGAATACTCACTGTTAACAACAAAGACAATGGTTGTATTATCTATTATGGAATATCACAACAATTACATCACAACAATCTTCAACCATTATTATCATAACACTAAAGGGTGAAGCAATTGTTTGAAGTACAGGAGAGTCTCTCTATGGTAATTATTTCTGTACAGTCATGAGGACGTGAAATAATAACAATCTGAAAATCGACTGAACACTCTGTCCTTTTAAAAAACTGGTTCGATTTTAGGTTCGATTTCTAGTTACGAAATATCAAGTTAAAGGGTGTGTTGTTGTTTTTCAGCTCAGGCTATGAAATGGTAAGAGGCGAAGGGAGATACAGAATAAAGATAAGTTTTTCCACTGTACCTAGCTGCCTCCGGTGATAAACTCAACTTAATTTTAATGGAACGGCCGTCATCATTACCATCAGCCGTGATTCTATTATTCTACCACCGAGATGCAAAAATATTCAGTACACTCCTCTCTTACTTATATATAATTCGATCCTGTAGGAATTATACTTAGGAATGTTAGTAGGTGTGTTATGCAGGTTTGTTTTGTAGGAATTATACTTAGGAATGTTAAGTCAGCCGATTACCAGTTACCAGTCAGCCGGATACCAGTTACCTCCTGCAGCCGTCCCTTTCACCTTTGTTTTTGTTTTTCTTTTCCATCTCATCCCAACTGTCTATATATATATATATATATATATATATATATATATATATATATATATATATATATATATATATATATATATATATATATATATATATATATATCTGGCCCCGTGACTATCTTAGTGTGTTGGTAGGTTAACCATGGCCCTGTCATTTTAACCAACACTTATTCTTGACATGTAGCGTTCAGTTTTAGATTTCTCAATATTTACAATATACAGTATGTTGTAGCGTTACTTCTTCTGCCCAAATATAATTTGTAATGCCTAATTGATACAAGTTTGTGAAATATTGACATAATTTAAAAGAGAAAAAAAAAATATCTAAACATAAAAGAGTTAAAAGCAATTTACTTGTTGCAGGACAGACTGTTATGACAACTGCTGTTACACTTCACCTGAGCTTTGAAACATTTACACTTCATGTTCGTACATTTTTTCTGTAAGGCCATGCATGCAATGGCATTTTACAATCCCTGACCACCAGATGCTTTAGATTTCAAAGCTTCACGAATGGAAATATGTTTCTCCCTCTTAATATCACTGTCCTTCAGCAGCTGTTAGGATGTTTCGAGGGTCCCCTCTGCTCCTGTCTATCATAGGAACTGGCAGAGCAACATTGTCACCTATATTGCCAGCCTGCAGCTCGATGCGTGATCTCTTGACCATTCTTTCTGCTTGATCGATTAGACACTCTCTTGCCATCTTTCTTTCATTCAGAATGTTGCGGCGGATCAATTCAAACTGATCAACAGGCTGGGGTGGTGGTACATCGTCAGGCTGAGAGGTTATAAGATTACCATTAATCTGAAGCGGTGGTATATTGTCAGGCTGAGAGACTGGAAGCTGATCAACATGCTGTGGTGGTGGCAGATCAGACTGAGATACTGGAAGATGATCATCAGGCTGTGGTGGTGGTATATCATCAGCGGAATTTGGTGGTACACTAAGAGCTTTACGCAGGTCATCTTCTGTCTCGAGACACTCAATTATTTCCACTGTTATGGATGATGAAGTCAGGACTACTTTGGGTGTTGTGCCAAACATGGCAGTGTATGGTGTGCGTTTTATCCCAGTATGATATGAAGCAATCTTCATCTCTCTACCATACAGAAATACTTTGCCAATTTTAGGAAATATTTATTATTAAGAGAGACTCTGAGATCCTTTATGTTATAGAGGATCACATGAGTCGTTTGTTTAGAAGAATCATTGACTCTTCAATTTACCAACATAAGATCTTCCCTTAAAAAAAATGAAAATAACATATATGCATAACCCCCATTTAATATATGTAGTCTATAGTACTAAGTAAAAATACGGATGCAGTCATCACAATTTTATTGATTTAATGATATTCATAAATAGTTAATAAATAGATTTCTATGGAAAGACAAGCGGATGGTTAATTCTGATGGAATTTAAGGAGCACGGTAGGAGGTTGGTACACGGTACTCTTCACTGGAACGATCAAGATCCTCTCGCCTTGCCTTCTCGATCTGGTCGAGTACAAACTGGGGAATGGGGTGGGGGAACTCGGGGGCAACTGGCAGATGATCGGACTCGGGCTGGTAGCCGTTCTCGTCAGCAACAAACTTCACGTGGACTGGGGTGCCGTCAGGGGCAGTCCATCTGTAAATTAAAGGTGTCATATTATTGGTTCAAGAAACACAAACTAACTCCAACCAAACTCTATTACAATACAAACATTTAAACCAGTGATCCAAACACACTCACGAGAAGTATCCAGACTTGACAACAGCTCCCTCGGGTCCGTCAGGAGAACCGGACTGGGCTACAAGAATCCCGTTGTCTGTCTCCACGTCCAAGTTGTAGCGACCATCATCTTCCATAATAAATTCTCGTCTCAAAGTCTTAGCTCCATACTCCTCACTGGATACAGAGGCGTAGTCTGGCTTGGGGGCCGCAGCGGCCACACCAACCAAGAAAGCGAGGATCACCTGTTGAGGAAAAGGAAGGTTTGATTACATATGGAAGTGATGAAGGGAATATGAGATAAAAATATATATTGTAAGATTCACAGTATTACAGATAAGTACAGTTTTATACAGATGAACAAGATAAACTGTAGCCTCAGCCTCTCTGCACTTGACGGAAATTGATTTAAACTGTCTACTTTTTTCTGTGTCATATGATGATGAGGGATATCGTTTGAGCAGAAGAATCTAGTGGTTTTTACTATTTCCGAGCATTGGCTGATGCAGTGTATCCACTTCATCTGTTCGGAACTGTACACTGCTACGTACTCGAGGTAAGTTATAATTTAATAAATTTTCAGAGTCACAAACATTTTTCAGTATAGAAAAATGTTAACGCCTTGAATTAGATCACTGTGTTTTGCAGTGATGGCATATAAATGTCTCCTCCACGTCCACATTCTTTCTTCAAGCCAAACTCTAATAGGACAAGTATAACTGCAGATGAATAATGCTGATTTTGCAACCAAAAACTTGTTAACCGAATATTACTCCTCAGACTTGTCATGATGACGCAACTATCACTATGCACTTTATGTCTTCATAATTATTCAGTAGCAACTTACGAATTTCATGTTGCTTGTTGTATGTTTGGGTGTGGAGTGAACTGGATGCCTTCACTTATATACTCTATACCTTACAGATGAGACTCGTGTATAGTTGCCAGTTAGTTCTCTATTTCATTATCGATTGGAGTCTCGGGCAGCCATGACCTCATCTACTTGTCAAACCACAAGGCGATTCTTGATGACTTCTTATCGCTCTGTTTTGAAACCTGGGAACAGGTAATTTAATCTATTAAAATGGGGTCGTGTCGTGTGTAATGACAGCATCAGATGACCACTGATTCCTCCATACTATGTCAGGAAACATGACTACCTATGGATAACAGTAAGTGGCCTATTTTAGAGCATAATTTGAAGGAATCAAAAGCACTCCAATCTGCCGAGAAGAAACAACTCACACAAACAGAAAAAGAAAGATACTCGCATGCTTTTTTTTTTTTTTTTTTTTTTCTTTTTTTTGCAGATCCACACATTCTTCAGATTATTCCTTTCAGCCACAAATATGACTCAGTAATATTCTTATTCCTACATGATTAGTCTTTTTACAAAATCATCCATATTATTATGTACTAAAATAATTATTATAAAGGAGATGTCATACTCCCTGAGAGAACGAAGGATTTACCTTTAGTTACTTATGACTCACAAGTCACAATGTATAAAACAGAAGCTTCATCTGGAATCATATTCCATTTGTGTTTTATTTTTTTAAAGCGCAACAGTTATTTACTGACATGTATACAGGAAATAAGGTTAGCATGTAAACACTAAATGGTGTACAATATAAAGTTATCTGACTGAAAATTGCCTCACTCCAATACAAACCTGGTGGCACTAATTATAACCAAGACGTTTCAGTTAAATGCGTAAATGGCTTTTGATAATCGATAATATGATCTCATGAAATTGTGTCTGTGTTATAAGAGTCTCACCAGCCGCTTACCAGTTACTAGTTACCAGTCTCGCCAGCCGGTTACCAGTTACCAGTCAGCCGGTTACCAGTTACCAGTCAGCCGGTTACCAGTTACCTCCTCCAGCCGTCCCTTTCACCTTTGTTTTTGTTTTTCTTTTCCATCTCATCCCAACTGTCTATATATATATCTGGCCCCGTGACTATCTTAGTGTGTTGGTAGGTTAACCATGGCCCTGTCATTTTAACCAACACTTATTCTTGACAAGTAGCGTTCAGTTTTAAATTTCTCAATATTTACAATATACAGTATGTTGTAGCGTTACTTCTTCTGCCCAAAAATATTCCTTTTTTTTTTCATCAAGCCGTTCTGTCTAACCTTTGCTTAATATCCATTATATCCTACAAGTTTGTGAAATATTGACATAATTTAAAAGAAAAATTTATTGTCGGGCATTTCATGTAATGCCTAATTGATACAAGTTTGTGAAATATTGACATAATTTAAAAGAGAAAAAAAAAATATCTAAACATAAAAGAGTTAAAAGCAATTTACTTGTTGCAGGACAGACTGTTATGACAACGGCTGTTACACTTCACCTGAGCTTTGAAACATTTACACTTCATGTTCGTACATTTTTTCTGTAAGGCCATGCATGCAATGGCATTTTACAATCCCTGACCACCAGATGCTTTAGATTTCAAAGCTTCACGAATGGAAATATGTTTCTCCCTCTTAATATCACTGTCCTTCAGCAGCTGTTAGGATGTTTCGAGGGTCCCCTCTGCTCCTGTCTATCATAGGAACTGGCAGAGCAACATTGTCACCTATATTGCCAGCCTGCAGCTCGATGTGTGATCTCTTGACCATTCTTTCTGCTTGATCGATTAGACACTCTCTTGCCATCTTTCTTTCATTCAGAATGTTGCGGCGGATCAATTCAAACTGATCAACAGGCTGGGGTGGTGGTACATCGTCAGGCTGAGAGGTTATAAGATTACCATTAATCTGAAGCGGTGGTATATTGTCAGGCTGAGAGACTGGAAGCTGATCAACATGCTGTGGTGGTGGCAGATCAGACTGAGATACTGGAAGATGATCATCAGGCTGTGGTGGTGGTATATCATCAGCGGAATTTGGTGGTACACTAAGAGCTTTACGCAGGTCATCTTCTGTCTCGAGACACTCAATTATTTCCACTGTTATGGATGATGAAGTCAGGACTACTTTGGGTGTTGTGCCAAACATGGCAGTGTATGGTGTGCGTTTTATCCCAGTATGATATGAAGCAATCTTCATCTCTCTACCATACAGAAATACTTTGCCAATTTTAGGAAATATTTGTTATTAAGAGAGACTCTGAGATCCTTTATGTTATAGAGGATCACATGAGTCGTTTGTTTAGAAGAATCATTGACTCTTCAATTTACCAACATAAGATCTTCCCTTAAAAAAAATGAAAATAACATATATGCATAACCCCCATTTAATATATGTAGTCTATAGTACTAAGTAAAAATACGGATGCAGTCATCACAATTTTATTGATTTAATGATATTCATAAATAGTTAATAAATAGATTTCTATGGAAAGACAAGCGGATGGTTAATTCTGATGGAATTTAAGGAGCACGGTAGGAGGTTGGTACACGGTACTCTTCACTGGAACGATCAAGATCCTCTCGCCTTGCCTTCTCGATCTGGTCGAGTACAAACTGGGGAATGGGGTGGGGGAACTCGGGGGCAACTGGCAGATGATCGGACTCGGGCTGGTAGCCGTTCTCGTCAGCAACAAACTTCACGTGGACTGGGGTGCCGTCAGGGGCAGTCCATCTGTAAATTAAAGGTGTCATATTATTGGTTCAAGAAACACAAACTAACTCCAACCAAACTCTATTACAATACAAACATTTAAACCAGTGATCCAAACACACTCACGAGAAGTATCCAGACTTGACAACAGCTCCCTCGGGTCCGTCAGGAGAACCGGACTGGGCTACAAGAATCCCGTTGTCTGTCTCCACGTCCAAGTTGTAGCGACCATCATCTTCCATAATAAATTCTCGTCTCAAAGTCTTAGCTCCATACTCCTCACTGGATACAGAGGCGTAGTCTGGCTTGGGGGCCGCAGCGGCCACACCAACCAAGAAAGCGAGGATCACCTGTTGAGGAAAAGGAAGGTTTGATTACATATGGAAGTGATGAAGGGAATATGAGATAAAAATATATATTGTAAGATTCACAGTATTACAGATAAGTACAGTTTTATACAGATGAACAAGATAAACTGTAGCCTCAGCCTCTCTGCACTTGACGGAAATTGATTTAAACTGTCTACTTTTTTCTGTGTCATATGATGATGAGGGATATCGTTTGAGCAGAAGAATCTAGTGGTTTTTACTATTTCCGAGCATTGGCTGATGCAGTGTATCCACTTCATCTGTTCGGAACTGTACACTGCTACGTACTCGAGGTAAGTTATAAGTTAATAAATTTTCACAGTCACAAACATTTTTCAGTATAGAAAAATGTTAACGCCTTGAATTAGATCACTGTGTTTTGCAGTGATGGCATATAAATGTCTCCTCCACGTCCACATTCTTTCTTCAAGCCAAACTCTAATAGGACAAGTATAACTGCAGATGAATAATGCTGATTTTGCAACCAAAAACTTGTTAACCGAATATTACTCCTCAGACTTGTCATGATGACGCAACTATCACTATGCACTTTATGTCTTCATAATTATTCAGTAGCAACTTACGAATTTCATGTTGCTTGTTGTATGTTTGGGTGTGGAGTGAACTGGATGCCTTCACTTATATACTCTATACCTTACAGATGAGACTCGTGTATAGTTGCCAGTTAGTTCTCTATTTCATTATCGATTGGAGTCTCGGGCAGCCATGACCTCATCTACTTGTCAAACCACAAGGCGATTCTTGATGACTTCTTATCGCTCTGTTTTGAAACCTGGGAACAGGTAATTTAATCTATTAAAATGGGGTCGTGTCGTGTGTAATGACAGCATCAGATGACCACTGATTCCTCCATACTATGTCAGGAAACATGACTACCTATGGATAACAGTAAGTGGCCTAATTTAGAGCATAATTTGAAGGAATCAAAAGCACTCCAATCTGCCGAGAAGAAACAATTCACACAAACAGAAAAAGAAAGATACTCGCATGCTCTTTTTTTTTTTTTTTTTGGCAGATCCACACATTCTTCAGATTATTCCTTTCAGCCACAAATATGACTCAGTAATATTCTTATTCCTACATGATTAGTCTTTTTAAAAATCATCCATATTATTATGTAATAGAATAATTATGATAAAGGAGATGTCATACTCCCTGAGAGAACGAAGGATTTACCTTTAGTTACTTATGACTCACAAGTCACAATGTATAAAACAGAAGCTTCATCTGTAATCATATTCCATTTGTGTTTTATTTTTTTAAAGCCCAACAGTTACTTACTGACATGTATACCGGAAATAAGGTTGGCATGTAAACACTAAATGGTGTACAATATAAAGTTATCTGACTGAAAATTGCCTCACTCCAATACAAACCTGGTGGCACTAATTATAACCAAGACGTTTCAGTTAAATGCGTAAATGGCTTTTGATAATCGATAATATGATCTCATGAAATTGTGTCTGTGTTATAAGAGTCTCACCAGCCGCTTACCAGTTACTAGTTACCAGTCTCGCCAGCCGGTTACTAGTTACCAGTCAGCCGGTTACCAGTTACCAGTCAGCCGGTTACCAGTTACCTCCTCCAGCCGTCCCTTTCACCTTTGTTTTTGTTTTTCTTTTCCATCTCATCCCAACTGTATATATATATATATATATATATATATATATATATATATATATATATATATATATATATATATATATATATATATATATATATATATATATATCTGGCCCCGTGACTATCTTAGTGTGTTGGTAGGTTAACCATGGCCCTGTCATTTTAACCAACACTTATTCTTGACAAGTAGCGTTCAGTTTTAAATTTCTCAATATTTACAATATACAGTATGTTGTAGCGTTACTTCTTCTGCCCAAAAAATATACTTTTTTTTTTCATCAAGCCGTCGAACCTTTGCTTAAAATAATATCCATTATTATGGGTGTCATAATAATGGATTTAGGCAATAGTTTTATCATCTTTAGTAAAGCAAAAAAACTAACAAATATATAATACAAATATATTTTGTTACTCCAACAGCATAAAAAAGGACATTTCAAATTATGCAATCCATCCGCCAGTAGCATTCTGTAGCCTTTGATTATTATCACTGTAAACCATTCTAGCTTTATGGAGATTAGCATAACGGGGTGTTAACTTTCTCAGATAAACCCAGGGTTAACAATTATATATTATCTGACACCTTATGATATTCCGAACTCAATCTGTCAAGAATATAGGCCAAGTGATCGTAAACAACCCATTAGTGCTATGTAAAGTGACTTGATATATATCCCAAATGGCATACATCATTATATATATAGCCCAGTTGTATTGATGTAGAGTATGTGTATTCAATGTAGGCCTAGTGTGGGTGGAAACTTTCATGTACAAGAGTGAGACAGTCACCAAGATATACTCCTTTATTATACTTTTAAATGAAGGCAATGAGGGGTGGAGTAGAACCTAGAAATGCATTATAACTTTTCGTGGCTACAGACTACATGTATGTAATAACCTGCTGCCGTTTGGTGTTTGTGTTGTACAGTGACGAGAACCGATCCCGAGTCACTTGGACAGAACGTGAGAACATTACCATTGTATTAACCAGATAATCCAAAGGAATTTCATATATATATAAATATATATATATATATTATAAACAGCTGGACCAAGAGTAAAAAATGACATGCCCTGAATTAGATACATTAGTATAGGTGGAGTCAAGGACAGTGAGGACGAATGACCGTAAATCAATCTGCTTCTTAAATTTAAATATTTAGATAGGAAAGTTTTTTCGAGACCTTCTATACACGGTCAGTCTGTTGGTGTAGCAGACAGTGATTGGTCAATGTTCACAGTTCATCCTCTCTCTTTCCCTACACCTTGTAAACATATTCAGCACTACATTTAACAAGATATTTTTAATGTTGTCTGTTGATGGCATAAACTTGTTAACAGTGAATGTCATAGTCATGGTGTCCTTGTTCTAAACGTTTTATTTTATGTTGTTGTTGTTGTTGTTGTTGTTGTTGTTATTAGTAGCAATAGTGTGGGTTGTTATTAATGTTGTCATTATTATGGCTGTGGTGTTTTATATGTTACTGAATGTACCAGTAATGTTTGACTTCACGTTGCTTGAAGGAAGGAAGGAAGGAAGGAAGGAAGGAAGGAAGGAAGGAAGGAAGGAAGGAAGGAAGGAAGGAAGGAAGGCAGGAAGGTTGTAAAGTTGTAACAAAAGGGAATAGAGAAGACGGAAGGCCAATTCACAGTTAAATGCGGTATCGTATAGTACAGTTACGGAAGGGAGTTTGTTTACCCCTTCATCTAGTAGTGTAAGAGAGTTATGAATGAATGATAATAAAATATATAACGAAGTAGGTCATTTGTTGAAGGCTGGCCAAATATTTAACAATAAGGAAATTTATAATGATTCTGCAAGAGATCACTATTATTATGAGTGATGTTTACTGTATACTGTAGATGCTATTTATTATTTCTAGATTTATTATCAGTAGACATTGTTAATAAGAAATTGAATAAAAGTGCATATTGGGATGTCTTGTTTATAATTCTAAGTGGTTTTACACGTCAGTCACCTACAAAACATAAGATGAGATAGATGATGGTGTGTGTTCAGGTACCAACAGTGCTTGTAAATCTGGAGCAACTGATTCCACTAAACTATTTCAAGCAAACAGGACACCTTTATTTTAGTTAATCTAGTCCTGTTATTTAGGAGGAATCAATGTGCCCTAATGTACGTACCTAAAGTGTGGCATCCCGTTAATTGTGAAATAATAAGAGACATTTTTATACCTTGTCCCTTTGGAGTTTAATAAAATAAGAATACCAATGAGAGTTCACTGTTTTTCGGGGTTTCCTTGGTAAATAATAAAGAAGTGATTATATAGTACGAGAGTTTTATGGGACAGAAGTAGTGGAAATGGTCCTTTTACTCTATTTGTATTCCTCTTCGATTTATTCCCTCGAAAACCAAATAATAGTCATATTGTACTAAAAATTACTATATTCTAGAAAGAGAGACTAAATATGTAGTATATGCCATAAGAACTCACTTGTGAATATCAGTATATGATCCATTTTTGCAGGTGTGAAGCAAGTTTGTCCAGCATCCAGACGCTTAATTAAAATATGATGCCTGGTCACACCTCATAATTTTATCGCTATACTTTATTACACTCTCTTTTTTTGACATGAGACAACTGGATAAAATGAGATACACAGAGAATACGAAATGAGATGCAAATATCCGTATATCTTTGTTCAGTATAATTATATATAGACAGTTTGAGAGTAGTGTAGTTCTAACAAGTGATGCAAATAAAAACAAAAAAATAACATAAAATAAGAAAAATAAAAAAGTATATATAATTATGTACTCGTTGGGTGATATTATTAAACTACTACTTCGTGGGAAAATTCTCTTTGTCAATCAGTTCCTATTATTTTACAATTCCAAAGTCGACGAGTACTGCCACCATAAGGGGAGATTCCTTTGTTGTTGAATTGGAAAGAATCTGATTCCTCCAATTTATGCCATGAAACAGATCTCCTCTTAGATCCATTGAGGGTGTCTGTACCATTAGTACCATAAGTACCATTAGTACCATTGAGAGCGTTTGTTTTCTGGTATAGTTAGGAGGAATCAGTAGTCTTCCAATTCACCAACAAGATAATCTCCCCTTATGGAGTTGTGTAAATTCTCCACTTTTTAGCGTCGGAACACAATTTTTTGGGAAAGAGAGTTAACGAATTATCCTTCTTTGAAAAAAAAAATTAACGTTTCCAAAGTTTTCGTGGTAAAAATGCCATCTTCCATTACTGCATATCTGTATTTATTTCCTCCAGTGTTTTGTCCACAAGTATTTATTGTTCCTTTTCATTCTAACACAACCAATGCTAATACTAGTGCTACACCAAACTAAACATTTTCCAAAAGAGGATATCTCGGTTAAAATATAATACCGTTCTCTTTTTATTCACAACATGTGTCATTTTTTTATCTCCTGTTACACCCTGTAAACTAGGACTCACTGGATTAAAATTATTTCTTGTTCAACTGTTCAGGTCCCATTAGTGAAGCCGGTAAGAGAACCTGAAGTGACTTGTGAGAAGAAAAAAAAAAAACACAGACACACAATATTAATGCTACACCCACATACACCCTCTCCTTCACTATGTCTGCCCTGCCCTCGACCTCCTTCATAATCACAATACAATTATTATGAAAACAAGTGAAGAAATAATAACTAATTAAATCCTTGATTTTTTACGGTTATAAAAATATATTAAGTGATATTAACATCAGATTAACAGATATATTCCAAAGTCGTTTCCGCTACCATACCAAATGTCAATACAATCATCACTGAGTCTGTTTCGTGGAGTCGATGTTTACTCTTCACAAATCCAACGTGGTTCTCGGTCGAAATGTAAACACAGGCTGATGTATTCTTTAGTCATGAAACAAGAAATAATTTTAATCCAGTCCTATACTCTGTTCAAAACTTGTGTTCCATTTTCCTCTATCTATCTATCTATCTATTTCTATCTATCTAAGCATAAGAGGTCAGCGGAACACAAGTTTTGAACAGACTATAGTTTACAGGGTGTAACAGGAGATAAAAAAAAAAACATGATGTGAATAAAAAGAGCACGGTATTATATTTTAAGAGACTATACGTATACAACAACACCAGTGATCTCATATTCGTAAATTCAGGTAGGCTATAGTTTGTCTGTTTTCCGGCTGGCAGTAGTTTGCAAGAATCACCTGCCCTCGGAAAAAAAAAAAAAAAAAAATTATACTCAAAGCAAAATGAATAAATAATGCCCCTAAATAATTATCAAGGACTCCACTACACACAACCTGTATTTGCCAGTTATCATTGTGTGTTTCCTTTTGCACTCCTCACTGCAGTCCTCATTAAATGTGTGAACTGTCTGCACGTCCCTCTCAACCACTTTTACTCTCCTATTTAATTTTATGCTATTGATCTTTTACTCCCTATTATTTTATGCTATTGATCTTTACTCCCTATTATTTTATGCTATATTTTTTTTATAGAAGCCCAATAATATACGTAATAAAATTCAGACAGCTGATTAACTAAACGATTTAAGCTCATTTTTTTGTTCTCTCTCAATAGATTGGAAACGGTAGCATCTGACCTTCTTCTTAAGGACCCTGTGTTAATCGTGTATGATAATTGGAGGCTTCTGATTCCCCTTGACCATCCCACGAAACAAGGTCCTTCTATATAGGTGTGTGTGTTTAGTGGCAATATTTAAAGGACTCATTTACCTCCAATTTTCTGACAACATCACAGGGACCCTCACACAATAGCAAATAATCTCATGTTCTAATTGTAATATTTGTTGGGTCACCTTTAATGATAGTGAAAAAAAAAGTTTAGACCTTCCCCAAATCGACTTAATTAAGCTGAGATTCTCTTGATGGTGAATTGGAAAGTCTGAAATTCCTCCAAACTATGCCACGAAACAGTCGACTTTAATGTTACTGTAATGGGGATCTGTTTCGTGGACCAGTTGGGAGGAATCAGTAGCCCACCAATTTACTCTCAAAAGAATCTCCCATTTATAAGCACGGTGTTATATTTCATCATTAAATCATCCGCACATGATTTCCTTAACGAATTTTCTGCCATACTTATAAATATATATTAGCCTTGCACATTTCCTACGTTAATTACTAAGATTAATAAGTTAAATAGTTGCTCAATGGATAATTATATAGTTAGTATTCAGTGGATTAATTTGTCTAACTTTGAATTTAGTTTCCTATGTTAGTTAATAGAGAAGATTCATATTTAATTCATACGACTTTCAGAAGATAATCATGAAAAGTAACAACCACATGCAATGGGTGTGATTTTGATTTAGGAAGCTTCTATGATTCTTATATTCCATGAAACCTAAGACCTGTTCTCGAAGCCTTTCCTCCTTCCACCAGTACCTCCAAGTCGTGACCTCAGAGGAACTTTTCAGAGGCGTCAAACAAGTCCAGCCCTAATGATTAGCCGTTAAGTTGTTGAACGAGTAGAAGAGTTTGGGTGAACTTTTGTTAAGGGTTTCCCATTATCATTTTAAAGACCCTGTGATCGCGTATGAAAACTGGAGGCTTCTGATTCCTCCTGACTATGCCACGAAACAAGCTCCTTCCCTATAGGTGGTGTTTCGTGGCAATATTCGAAGGACTCACTAACCTCCACTTTTCCGACTACATCACAGGGTCCTTAATAGAAGGGGAAGATCAGAAGTGAAGAGGGAACTAGCGACGATGACTGCTACCTTTTCTGAGTGTGTGTGTATATACTGTATGTACTAAGGGAAAAATCTTAACTATGATAATTATATGCACTATTATTCAATGGTGAGGCGGCTATCAAATTTATAAGTCAGACAGCCATTAGTGAGTCGACAGTACACGAATATTTAAACAAAAAAAATGTAAATATAATTATTCTAGAAGGGAGGTTGTCTGTCCTAACAATGAAAGTATAACATCCACGATCTATTATACAACTTAAGAGGAAGATATAACATTGTTCCTTTATATATATACAACATTATATTGGCTCCATTATTAATCTTTATATTGCTACCCGTCAATATTATTAATTTAAATATCACATATAATTGTTTCGAAGTCTTTCTACATGATTATAACAACTAATTATAACTTGAAAATGCTGTCATGATGAAAGTAGCATTCTGTTATATTGCATAGTAACATATTTTTATTATTATTGTATTCTAAAATCAAATGGACTGTAATTATTAATGAACGTATATATATTTAAGTGAGAATTATCGAAACGAAACATTTATTGGAGATTCAATTGATTTTCAGTATCGAATAATGTGACTTGATTTAAGGACTGAATTGTGTGCACTGTTGCCCTTGACCTCAATCAGCTGTCTATAACATTGCAGTATTTATCGTGTTGAAAATCAGGTCACTCCACATGGAATAAATTTACACCGTTGATCTATTTCATCAGGATTGTTTACTCTGTCACTGAGTATTGAGATGGATGAATAATATTGTAAAAAATCTTGAGTTGGGATGAATAATATTGTAAAAAAATCCACGAGTCATGAGTTGGGATGAATAATATTGTTAACAAATCCACGAGTCATGAGTTGGGATGAATAATATTGTTAACAAATCCACGAGTCATGAAATTAATGAATAATATTATAAAAAAAATCGATGAGTCATGAGATGGATGAATAATATTGTAAAAAAAAATCCACGAGTCATGAGTTGGGATGAATAATATTGTAAAAAATCCACGAGTGTATTGAATCATCTAAACAGTTTATGATGTGATCTCATTAGCTATTATTATTATTATTACTATTTATTTTATTAGTATTTATATATTATTATCATTATTACTATTTATTTTATTAGTATCAATATATTATTAATTATTTATTGCCTTCTTCCCTAAGCCGATAAACAAACAAACAGGAATCGAGGGAAAGCGAAAATATTTTGTCTTTATAATTATATTTTCTTATTCTTTCACATTTTCCTGGGAAGATATTTTAGAGTATATTTTAGATTATATTTTAGATTATATTTTAGATTATATTTTGGTTTATATTTTAGATTATATTTTGGATTATATTTTGCTTTATATTTTGGATTATATTTTCACTACATCCTACATCACGTACTTTCATGCAATTATGTCTATGATAATTATTCTCTTGGTGGAAGGATAAAAAAGATTCATCCAAACTACCCTACAAAACAGGAGCCCCCCTTATAGAATACCTGTGTTGTGAGTTTCTTAGCAAAGGGTGGAGGAATCAATAGCAAGCACTCCAACCAACCCACAACAACAACACGACCACGACGACGACCCCCTCCCTGACCCGACCCATGCATGTCCTAAGAAGCTCCTCCCTCACCTCACCTCCACTTCTTTCCTTCCACCCATTCCTTCACCCACCCTACCAGTTTTTCCATCCATGCCCCTTCCCTCCTCCCCCCACCCCTTCCTCTCTCTCTCTCTCTCTCTCTCTCTCTCTCTCTCTCTCTCTCTCTCTCTCTCTCTCTCTCTCTCTCTCTCTCTCTCTCTCTCTGCCTGGACAGTTTTATGGTGCGACACGGGTGAGGCGAGCGATGTGTACGTTCCCTTACTTTTCTTTTCTTTTCGGTATATAAATGATTTCAAAATCACTTTCTTACTCCTTTAAAATAATATCGTCTATGGCAACAAAAGTCCTTAATTAATTGTCTATTCCAAGGAGAAAATTACAAATATTCGTACATCATAATCTATCTTTTACCACGTGCATCTCACTCATTCCTTCTTTTTTTTTTTTTCAATTCTCTGATCCCTGGCACACAATAATTACGAAACATTTCTTGATGTTTTTTTATCACCTGCTGTGAATTAGGCTTCATGGTTCACAAACATTTTCTTGCACATATGTTAAATTTTTTGCAAGAACTCACGAGGTAATTAATGATAAGCGCACGTTTGATGATGTTGAGGCTGCATGCATGTGATCCGTTGCATGCATTGTTATGAACTTTGAGTACAAATGATTCAGCAAGACTCGTGAAGACACGCAACACGAACGGCGTAAACATTTTCGAAGGGAGTGAAGTTGGACGATCACAGTTGAATTTGATGGCTATATTGTGTGACCACCCCACATTACTGCCCATAATCTCACCAACCCCCCTGCTCTCTCTCTCTCTCTCTCTCTCTCTCTCTCTCTCTCTCTCTCTCTCTCTCTCTCTCTAATGGAAACCAATGGGATATTTTACACACGCACGGTTTCAGATTCTTGGGTTTTTTTTCTCAGTCTCACTATGGCAAGTAACCACAAGAACAAAGAGCTGTTGTCACCGTGAAAAGTTTCTTATACTTTGCCACCAGAGGTCAGCTTATTATCTCAGCTGGTGGTCCCTTAATAGTACGATTGGTATTATTGGTATTTCTAGTGTTCCTCCACAATAATCTATTCCTGTTGATGATCGAATAAACGAATAATCGATCGAATAAACCATTTGTCAAACACAATAATCAGCAATGGTTACTATTACTAACAACTCCTCAAAAGTATTGGGGAGGGATGGAGGGATGGATGGAGGGAGGGATGGATGGGTAGAGAGTTGTCTAGGTGTTGTCTCCAGAGGTTGAGCAGTCGTTGCAATATTAAAAAAAAAAGGTTTTCTTGGTTGCAGATTAGACTGAAAAAATGTGACTATGATTGAAAAAGATAAAGCCGTAGCAACAAATTTCATGAAGGTAATGACAAATCAAACAATGAAATATCCGATTGCTAATGTTTTCTGCCTTGCTCTTGAACCTTCACATCCCTGTCCGGACATACAATAACCAGTTTGATACTTAATTCAGGCGCTACTCATTGAGTTTATCTTGATTATATTAGTGATCACAGCGGGGGGGGATTAATGGGGGGCTTATTGGCCGGTAGCCAGAGTCCGGACCAGAAGGGAACACATGTAGTCTAAGTCAAATAGACGAATTTTTACACTGAAAATAGACTTTAATATGCAAATGAATGAAACCAACTGACTCATTGAAATGTATCCCACAAACTGAAATCATAAACACTAAACATTATTGTTACGCATCTTATTTCGAGGGAATTTTTTGTAAAAGTGTTACAGAAGTATTGCACACAAGATACACCTACACTTACATTGAATACACCTAGTGAATACACCTAGTGAATACACCTACATTACTGGGCCAATTTTATGATAAACTGTAAATATAATAATGCGTACGATGTGTTAATGCATCTAAAATTATGCATGGTCCATTTGTATTGATGTGTGTACAGTATATAGGCCCTATATATATGCAAGAACCACACAATCAATACCCATGATAAATGATGAGGTCTTCCCGTTCGTACACTCATGATAAATACTTTACTAAAATGCACGACGACGACGACTAGAAAGAAAAAGGGCATCGATTGAACACAAGTAGATTATTTATTTTTTGTGTAGGAGGGAAACAACTCCAACCCATACCAATAATTTCCCAGGATAAACACAAGTAGATTTATTTCTGTGTAGGAGGGAAGCAGCTACAACCCATCCCAATAATTTCCCGGGATAAACACATGTACTTACGAAGCTCACATCCACCTTGAATGGCAGCACAATTAGCTAATAAGGGTCATTTTAATATCTCAGATGTGGCATTAGTGATCGAAACATTACTATAATCAGGAAGGGGCTAAAAAATAAATAAGAGGAGGAGGAGGCATGGTATAGGAAGGAGTCAGCTTCAGCTTCAGCTTCCCGGGGCACTGACAGAAGTGATGTACAGACCTGGTGCCACAAAAAAAAAAAAAAATAATAATAATAATAAAAAAAAAAAAAAAAGTATAATGTCGAGCTCTTTATAAAAACATGTAGTGTGCTGTGTGTGATGACTTGAAGCGGGTTGGTTGGTTGGTTGGTTTGGTTGGTTACAGGGTGAGTGGCGGGGGAGGTTATTTGGCGGGGGTGGTTAAGTGGTGTGGGGGCGTGGGAGATAGAGGGGTGAGGTTTAATGGCTGCTAGTGGGGGGGGGGGGGTGGCAGGCTGGGGTAGGTATATAGAGTGTGGGAGTAGGAGGGAGGGAAGAGATAAGATTGAGGGGTTAAAATGGAGAGAGAAAAGAAAATGAAGAGTGAGTGCATGGTCAGGGAAGGAAGGAAGGAAAGATGAGGAGACAGAGAAGGAGGGAGGGAAGGAAGGAAAGGTGAGGAGACAGGGAAGGAGGGAGGGAAGGAAGGAAATATGAGGAGACAGAGAAGGAGGGAGGGAAGGAAGGAAAGGTGAGGAGACAGTAAAATAAACAGACAGAGATGAAGTGAGTGAAGAGAAAGATGAAGAGACACAGAAAGAGAGATGGAGGGAAGGAAGGAAAGGCGAGGAAACAGACAGACAAACAGGCAGAGAGGGAGGGAGAGAGGAAAGAGAAAGATGAAGAGACACAGAGGCAAGCAGGCAAGCAGGCAGGCAGGCAAGCAGGCAAGCAGGGGGGAGATGAGAAAGAATAAATGAACCATGCAGCAAGCAGTGAAGGAATAAGAGCAGGGCAGGATACAAGATAATGAAGACCGGGTCACAAGTTCATTTATTATATTCACCCAGATACTGACAGCCCAGATTATGACTGTGGACTCGTACTAATATTAAGGGGAGATTTTTTTTTTTTTTTTTTTTTTTTAGTTGGTGAATTGGAAGGTGTGTGATTCCTCCAAACTATGCCACGAAACAGATCCCCTACTCGTACCAATGAGGGCAGCGTCTGTTTCCTGACATACATTAGTTTGGAGGAATCAAAGACCTTCCATGCAATTCAACAAAAAGAGAATGTCCCCTGACTTGATTCCTCCAAATTATGCCATAAAACAGGACCAGAAGAGCTAAGCTAATGGTGTTCTGTTGCTTGGAATAGTTTGGAGGATTCAGTTGCTCCAGATTTACCAACACAAAACTTCTCCCTTAATTAAAGGACCCTGTGATGTAGTCTAAAAGTTGAAGAAAAATTAGTCCTTCAAAATATTGCCACGAAACACCACCCATAGGGAAGGAGCTTGTTTCGTGGCATGATCAGGAGGAATCAGAAATCTCCAATTGTATACACGATCACAGGGTCCTTGATCCGCCCACCACGCCACCTATCTTCCTCACTCACAATCATCCCAGCATTATAATATCTTTTTATTTTATTTTTGTTTATTTGTATATATTATTTTTTTTTCTTTTATTCATGTATTCATTGGTTTATTAATTTACGTCCGAGTTATTTTGATTTTATGAGTTATAAATTTAAACACATACTTTCATTATATTCATCCTCATTCATGCAGTCATTATCTATGCCATTTATTTATTCAGTTTTTTAAGGGTTATTCATCTCTATACTCATGTTATTCATCTATGTACATATTTATTATTATATTTATTCATCTGTTTATCCAGTATCACCTGTCTGATTAATTAAGGGACCCAGTGATGTAGTCAGAAGGTTGGAGGAAGACAGATGAGTCCTTCAAACATTACCACGAAACACCAACCTATATGGAAGGAGCTTGTTTGGTGGCATGGTCAGGTGGAATCAGAAGCCTCCATCCACGACTTTTTGCACACCACACGATCGATCACATGCATGCAGGGTCCTGAAGCAAAGTCATACACACACACACACACACACACACACACACACACACACACACACACACACACACACGATGGATCACATACAGGGTCCTGAAGTAAAGGCATTCCTCCCCAAACAAGTTGTCGCTCGTCAAGGTTTTTCGCACCTACTAAATATTCATTGCACATTATAATCGCTGAGGCATTGGGAGTAGGAGAGTCTATAGCTGGAAGGTGGCTGTCCAGGCAGTGCTAGAAAATGGCGGATGATAATGATACGAGAGAGAGAGAGAGAGAGAGAGAGAGAGAGAGAGAGAGAGAGAGAGAGAGAGAGAGAGAGAGAGAGAGAGAGAGAGAGAGAGAGAGAGAGAGAGAGAGAGAGAGAGAGAGAGAGAGAGAGAGAGAGAGAGAGAGAGAGAGGGAGATATAGATAGATAGATAGAGAGAGGGAGGGAGGGATAGATAGATAGATAGAGAGAGGGAGGGAGGGTGGGAGGGAGAGATAGATAGATAGATAGATAGATAGAGAGAGAGAGAGAGAGAGAGAGAGAGAGAGAGAGAGAGAGAGAGAGAGAGAGAGAGAGAGAGAGAGAGAGAGAGAGAGAGAGAGAGAGAGAGAGAGTCAATATACTGTACACTGTGTAGTAAAAGAGCAAGGGGGTGGGGGGACCTACCCAGTTACCTTAAGGGGGTAATTCACTTTTGTTACATTGGAGTGCCTTGATTCCTCCAAAGTATGCCAGAAAAACAGGACCATATTAACACAACTCATGGTGGTGACCCGTTGCCTGGAATAACTTGGAGGAATCATTGGCTTCAGATTTACCAACGTTGTACTGGTAATTTTGAAGCAACTGAATCCTCCACATTATTCCAAACAACAGAACACCATTATTTTTAGCTCTTCTGGTCCTGTTTCCTAGCATACTTTGGAGGAATCAAGGCACTCCAATGTACCAAAAAAGAATTACCTACCACCTTAACGTTATCATTAATTTGGCGTGTGGATAAGTTTACAAACAACATAATGATAAGGAATATTATATGCATACATCGTAGTGCAGTGAATCAAAAACAACATCACAAACTTTAAAACGTAAATACAAACATTGACCATTTTTCATCATTACGATAATACATTTGTCTCTTCATTTCTGCAACACAACCTACTACAATTACATATTTTATAACATGTATGGTTCAAAATAATACTATGGAATAAGAAACTCGTGTCTTGTAATTACGATATCCTCAGTTTGGTGTCCGTGTCGATGCCTCCACGGTTCACACTTCCCAGATCCGACAAAGATCGATATAGATTTACGAGCCTCCTGACAACCACCATCCTCCTGAGTTCAGAAGCCGTGCCGCCGTTCCCCGCCCTGCTGTTGTGAGCTGAGGGGCCATATCATCCACTGAGTAGCTGTCATTATGCTATCAAGTGAAGCGTTCATCTCTTGCCCTCTCGCTCCGCCCACCATTCTCCATATTTTCGCTATATACACAAACCCATCTTTCCGAGTGTTGTCAGGTCTCTAAAGGGAATATTTCTTGTGCTGCTACGTCTTCATGGGTTATCAGTACAAGTCTGTGTAGTTAAACAGACCAGCTTCTAAATCTTGATCATAATGTTATTTGATGCAAAACGTAAAGTGCGAAATATAATATTCATCTGGCGAAGTGTAGTATCTACCTGGTCTTCATGTTACACCTTTTAGTTCTCAATCAATTCACGATTATGGAAAACAGAGGCACGAACATTTAAGACACGATATTTTACAAATTTTACATTGCCTTCCTTGTGTGTACAGTATGTTGCAGTATGTATTATAAAATTCTAGTGTTTGTGCTCGGCCAACACTCGAGTATATGATATGTAAAAGAGAAACCCCGGCGTCGAAAGTGTTGTAATCTATTGTGTTAATTTGACAGAATCATGTTCACATCGTAGTCTGAAGAGTCAACAAATTCCTTTAAATCTTTAATTAAACTGCAGTTACTTTTGTGGTTGAAGATTGGCAACATATTAATAAAAAAAACAAAAAAAAACAGCATCAGTAACTTGTAAAACTCCCACAAAAATATAATAATCATCTACAAAATGAGGTTATTAGTTCAAAATAAATAATACCCCAACTACATTTTAAATATTATGATGCGAAAACCTTTGGAGATATTAGTATCCTGAACAACACTACCAAGGTCCAGGAAGCTGAGGAGGAGTTGCTTGTTTGTGGACACTGACGTCAGCTGGATTTAACACAGGATTCATTGACGAAACGAACTTGTTGTACAAAAGACCTGATCACGTAGAAAAAACTTAGTAATTATAACAGAGAAGCAATAGTCACGAGGTTGTACAATAAAAAGATAGATTCGAATAGTGGCATAAGTCTTATGCATATATTTTTTTATCATTTTCTTCTCTAAGTATGTATTTCAGAAGAAGCAACATAATTCACCATTTCCCCCCCACACACACAAAAAAAAAAAAAAAAAAAATCCCATATCCCAGACAAAAAAGATAAAAATAATATCCACATAGATTTTTGTGTTTTCTCTTATTTCTTCAGGCATTGATAAGTTGCACTCAAAACGTCATGAGTATCAGTTCACTATTTCTGAGGAGTTTTGTTCACAGTCACTGACAATGGTGGCTGTTTTTAATTTACAATGGTCTTTACAACTAGGGATTTCACCCAGTGTATAGTTTGGTCGTCTGTATGACTGACAGGTGTATGTATGAGATTGATACAGTATTTGTCACCTGCTTGAGTCACCAATGTATTTCTCTTACTATATATACTGTACACACACACACACACACACACACACACACACACACACACACACACACACACACACACACACACACACACACACACACACACACACACACACACACACACACACATATACCTGGTCACTCCCACTGAAATTCTTACAAGTTAGTCGCCCCTTTGTACCCACTCTTTATGGAATGTCGTTGTTGGACGCACATAATATTATTGAGGTTTCGTTGAAGTTGTAAACCTGTTGTTGATTTTTGTATCGCTCTCCAGAATATTAGTAAAGGAAGTGCATGGAAGGTTGAGGAAGCAGGGCACATAAACGTATTTATTATTATGTGACGCACTGCATATGTAAATGAAGACGTGAATGGTATCAATAATATTTGGGTATTATATTCTCCAATTTATTTCAAATAAATAAAGTATGATAAATATTTATACACACAAACATTTCGCAGTCATCATCATCAAAGAGTCACAAGTCCTCTTTTCATTATTTTAATCGTATCTTTCGTAGCTGGGAATCTCACCACGGGCACGGGCAGCGTCTTCCTCAGCTGCTCGTTGAATCTGGTCCAGTACGAATTGGGGAATAGGATGAGGGAATTCAGGGGCCACTGGGAGGTGGGACGACTGTGGCTGGAAACCATTTTCATCGGCAACAAACTTCATGTAAATCTGTTCACCGTTGGGAGCGGTATACCTGAGAAGGGATGAGGAATATGATACATGTAGTTTACTTTAAAAATGAATTAGAGTAGAAGGATTATAATATATCTTACTCCGGTCTTGAGTTCTAGCACATTTTTTGACTTGTTAATTGGAGAGGTTTATCGTGAAGAAAGGAAAGTGTTTACATAGACAGAGGTGATTATAGAGTAACAACACAGACACTATATATATATAAGTACTCGTCGGACTACATTATACTTACGAATACTCTCCAGCCTTAGCGATGGCGCCCTCAGCCACGGGAGAACCGGACTGGGAGATTAAGATGCCGTTGCCGGTCTCCACATCAAAATTGTACCTGCCGTCGTCCTCCCTGATGCGTTCATCCCTAATGATGGGCACAAACTTTCTCTCTTTGGCCTCGTAGGAATCAGGCATAGCAACGGCAACGGTGGCCAGGGCGAGAACGAGAACCTGAGAAGAGAGTAAAGGCGTCATTAGTATTGTTATGTTATATTCCTGAAGGGGCAATAGTGTGTTATATTCCTGAAGGGGCAATAGTGTGTTATATTCCTGAAGGGGCAATACTGTGTTATATTCCTGAAGGGGCAATACTGTGTTATATTCCTGAAGGGGCAATACTGTGTTATATTCCTGAAGGGGCAATAGTGTGTTTAATTATTTAGGACCCTGTGATCGTGTATGTATAAAAGCTGCATGGAGGCTACTGATTCCTCCTGACCGTGCCCCCGAAACAAGCTTCTTCCATATAGGTGGCGTTTCGTGACAATATTTGAAGGACTCGTTTACCTCCACTTTTCTGACTACATCACAGGGATTCCTTAATTAATATAAGTGAGTAAAATAAGTGAAAGAGTGAATATCCTACTGAAGGAAAAACAAATACCAGTGAGTGAAAGAGGGAATAATATACTGAAAAGGAAAAGAATGATATGAATTTATTATTACCTCTATGAAATAATATGTGAGAGTAGAAAAAATATTGCCGCAGTATACTACTCAAGATAGGAAATAAAAAAAGTTATATATGAAAAACATGAAGCAATATGAAAATCAAGAGAACATGAACAAGGTAAGGGACCAAAATCAGCAATAAAAGTGGATGTGGCTCGTGTATAATAAGAATAAAAGTGGATGTGGCTCGTGTATAATAAGAATTTAGAAGTTTATGCAGATGAAAATATTATTCCCAGTTTGACTTCAGCTGGGAATGGCACGGAACACACTCGCAATAATAATAATAATAATAATAACAATAATAATAATGATAATAATAATAATAATAATAATAATAATAATAATAATAATAATAATAATAATAATAATAATAATAATAATAATAATAATAATAATAATAATAATAATAATAATAATAATAATAATAATAATAATCACTCTATACTGGTGGACTCTCTATTATTCTCTCTCCTACTTCAGCTCCTTAATTGGTAGTAAAGTCACGATACATAATACCAATCCTCCTTTTGCATGTTTGCATAGTAAAATATTGAAGAAAAAAAAAACTCATTTCCTGTGATGATGGTATGAAAAATAATTGGAGGAGTGAGGTGATCTGAAGCTTTGATTAAATCTCGATAAACATTATAAAGTACCTCCAGTTTTCTGCACCAAGTCAAGTCAAGTCCGGTTTCATGGAACAGAGTACAGCGTTAAATGAATACAAATTATTTAAGAAGGAATTTACTGCACATTGACGAGGTTTCTTTACAAGTTTTTTTTAAGATACGATGGTTAACGTATGCTGTCAAGGAAGCTATAATTATCTGGAGGGCAAATAGGAGGCTACTCAATCCTCCTCCAACACTATTCCGCCATGAAACAGACTAACACTTAATAAGCTTATGGGAAATATATAATTATGTTATGTATATTAGTTTGGAGGAATCTGTAACCTTCCAAAAATGAATAAACTCCTGAAAATACTTTATTAATTGTTCTATGAGGAACATTTTTGTGATTTCGAGGAATCAATAACCTTCCAAAAATTAATAAACTCCTGAAAAAAATTGTTCTATTACGACGGTTTTGTGATTTTGAGAAATCTATAACTTTCCAAAAAATTAATAAAGCCTTGAAAAGACTTTATTAATTGTTCTATTACGAGGGTTTTGTGATTTTGAGGAATCCAAAAATTAATAACCCCCTGAAAAGATTTAATTGTTCTATTAGGAAAGGTTTTGTGATTTTGTAGAGGATGGAAAAGGTTGTGGTTGCGTGAGTGGATGGGGTCTGTCTGTCTGCCAGTAAAGGGAGCGGTTCTCTAGAGTCCGGTTGTAACATCAAGTAACATAAGCAGTCTGGCCATACTTGGAGGGAATCATCCATGCAGTCGCCTACTCGCTGGTGAACAGAAAAGGTGCACGTGTGAGTAGTAAAGGCACAACTCGCTCTTATAGTATCAAAATAATGTTTCCTTTGGTCACTATTTGGGTGTGTATGCCTTATTATTATTTTCCTTCTTTTTTAGCGATTTATAAAACTCGGGATGTGAAGGTAAAAGTATGAACTTTGAAATGGAAAGAAAAAAATGCAGGAGTTTAATATTATAGAGCCCCCAGTCCAAAGGTAAGCTACACAGTGTTTAAGTGAGTAATATTCACGACTAGAACAAGTGTATTATACTGTAAAGGGCGTTTGCGTGTGTTGCCCATATAAGCAAAGAATTATGTCATTTTTCTTATTGTACTGAAATAGTGTGATATCTAAGAGACAGAAATACAAACGTGTGAACTTCATACTGCATTGCAAAACATATACTGTATGTTATGAATGAAAACAATCACACAACAATGAAAATTCTATAAGATCCTGGAACAGACTACTGCAGTGTAAATAGTAAATGCAGTGTAAATGGTAAATCAAACTTTATGAGCCGTGCGGAATGCTTATAACAAACCAATGGTGAAACAAACTTTATGACCAATGTGTAATTCTTATAACAAACCAATACACTGTAAATGGTAAATGCAGTGTTAATGTGAAGCAAAATTTATGAGCAGTGCGGCATGCTTATAACTTGACCCTAGACAGGCTGCTGCTGCTGCTGCTGCTGCTGCTGCTGCTGCCTATAATCTGCTGCTGGGGATATACAGCCTCGGTAAAATTAGTTAATGCGTAGCGAATAAAAACTTCAATAGGAGCGAAGAGGTGTGGCAGAAAGGCTTCTTTAGAATGTTGACAGTGATACCGATGTGTAAAACAACTTATGGTTCAGTTATCTCATGTTTAGTTATATAAACCAAACGGCGCGGAGAACTGGTTTCTTTTATATACAGATGAAATATTCTCCTGTATGCATAAAGTATGGCCTAGCAATTTAATTTTATGAGAACCCGAACAACAATATATATTTAGACAAGAAAGTTGTGTGAGAGAAACATCGAACCTTCGTGATCGAGAATCAGTAAATAGTGACAGACAAAAACCACAACGCCTGGTTAATATTCCCAGAAAGGTTTGAGGAGAGAGTGTTCTCGTGTTCTCGAGGAGGGAGGGTACCAAACTACACGATAATTAACCAACATCTCCAAGGTGTTGGTCTCAGCCAGGCATAAGGGGCGCCTTGGCATGAGTGTGAGTGAGGGAGGACTAGTCACTCTATCCACCACTACTTACAAACTTCATCTTGAGGGTGGTGCTTGGAGGAAACTGGATGCCTCCGGCCGTTACGACCCTCAGTATATATACTGCGAGAAACAGCCGAGTGAGGGTTGCCATGTACCACCATAACCTACACTATATACCCTCGACCTCATACAGTAAATGTGACTATTGCCGCTAATAAGGTGAATGTCTTCACTTTTTTTTGGACTGATACTAAATATATGCTACAGGTTTCCGTTTATATGATTAGCAAAAAATTGTATTTAGATAAGATAGTTAGCCAACGACTTATCCTTGTCTATTGTAAGTGCCAAGGGCTGCAGGGAAAGGGGGTCAACCTTGAAGTCGGATTTGTAGAACACTTGTTTATAGTTGATGGGAAAAGATTAACCATTCATTCAAAACCTTCTCTTGTACAGATATATTCATCAAGGAGGAGAATAATGTATGTATATAGTGATGATGATGTTGGTGGTGGTGATGATGGTGGAAAGGCATGTCATCAGGGTATGTTAGGTACACTCGCTGCTGACTCACACCATCTTCCACAACTTAACCCATAAACCTCATGTCGGTGCCTTTAGAAAATTAGTTAGCATCGTAAAGGCAAGACTATGGAAGGTGTGTATGTACCCGAGGGAGTACTATGCGAAGTATAGAGAGGATGCTATAACTTAATAATATCTTCATATAGATTAAGAACACATATCTCCTCTGCTGCCTCACACACACACACACACACACACACATATATAAAGTAATGTTTCACACATATAATTGGTAACATGGTAATTTGATAGATAAAAAAATATACTATGATGTCATGTAAATCTTGGAATTACAAAGAACATATTTAGGAGATTTTATTTTGTTTAATAGTATTTTAAGATGGAAATAAAAGAGTCAGGTTATGGAAGCTTCTTGATGTGTTTGTATTACGTGTGTAATTCCGAGGTGACATACGGTAAACTAAAGCTCAGGTTGGAAGGGATTTGTTATATAGTTATCTCAGAATTCTCAGTTAATATTTTTTCTGTACACCGAATATTATCAATTGTCTCAGTGGGATATTTCCACTTGCATTAAATAAAGGTAAAGATAAGTCCGTCAGAGAACAAACACACACTGGCATATTACGGTCAGCTGCTCGTCTGTGATATATGTTGCATATATACAGATGCAGAGGAAGATAGAGAATCAGTATGTATATGTATGTGTGTGTGTGTGTGTGTGTGTGTGTGTGTGTGTGTGTGTGTGTGTGTGTGTGTGTGTGTGTGTGTGTGTGTGTGTGTGTGTGTGTGTGTGTGTACTGTACAATGAGTATATTTTTGTATGTGTCTCTTCTTCTATTAACTCATATTTATAAATAGTTTAAAATACGTAAAATTAATATGGCATTCCTAACAGAAGAGTAACATATTCACCATCATAATAATTCACAAAATCTGCCTTCACCGTTAAAACTAATTTCTTGCACAGTGCCCTTCAGGTAAATAATACAACCGTCAGACTATGGCCATTTTTATGAGAGCGAAGGCAGAAACCTGTATATATATATTCATAACATTACACATGTATCGTTTTGCCAAATACTATTAATCTCTCATTCACTCCTTCTGTGTTCGAGGACCAAACTTGTTTACCACTAATTGTAATAAAAGCCTAGAGGGTATCAGAAGTATATTAATCTTTCTGTCTCTTTTTATTTGAAGTGTTATTGTAATTAGTTATGGTACTGAGACTTGGCCAAGCTTGGTGTTAAGGAATTATTATACTGTAGTTATACTGTAGTTATACTGTAGTTATACTATAGTTATGAGTCTTTGTTGTAATGTGATGATCATAAACAACATCTATTGTATAAAGGCAACTCATGCAGGGACGCTCAATAACTCTATATAATTGCCATCTTCACTTGAATACCTAACATTACTTTATGTACGGGAAATTGTCTCACTCCAAATACAGAGAAGGTGTGTCAAGAACAAAATAATGACCAGCAAAAGAAATTACAGATGTTCTTACAGTTACAAAAAAATATTTCAGTGCAATAAAAAAAATCTTCAGTGTTATTTCACATGTTTGATGATAGACGAGTGAAATCATGGACCTAAATTTTATAATCAGGAAAATCGGGCACAGTTGAGAAAAATATAGAAATAACAAGGCCAAAAGTAAATTAAAGACTTATTTATTTATTTATTTCATATTGATATCAAGAAAATGTTTGGTGTTGACATTCCTCTATTAACCCCCAAGACAGAAGGAAAGGGAAAAGAAGAAGGTTAAGAAATGAAAGTCAGGGTCGCTATTGGGAAGGAGAAGAAACAATGTGATCGTAAGGGGAGGGAGGGACAAGGCTGTGAGTGAGGAGTGTATGTGTGTGTGTGTGTGTGTGTGTGGATGGGAGGTAGCAGGCAGGGGGACAGTATAGGGTCAAGGGGAGGGTGTGGAAGGAAGGTAGGAAGGCTACAGGGTCAGGAAGGCAGTCAGGCAGGCAGGCAGACCATCAAAATAGCGTATCTTATGGATGGAGGGCGAAGGGGGCGGAGGCTGGCTGATTGGCGCCGAGATTCCCATAGCGTTGTTGTTGTGCCTCACCGACACTCCCATCAAGGGATAAAAAAAAAACAATAATAATGTATACAACAAAGAGCCTCCACCTCCTCACTACTCATGCACTCACCCATGTATATGTATGTGGTCGTTTATAAATGCTTGTGTGTGTGTGTGTATGTGTACAGTTTATAAATGCATGCATATGTGTACCAGTTTACTATTTGGATGCTCTCCCAATTCTCTTCACCATCAAAACGTGTGTTTGTTTGTATATATCCCATTCTTCTTTATGGATATGTGTTAGCATCTACCACTTGTAAAACCTCTTTCTCTCCCTCTCTGGTGATTTATGCCCGAGGAGGCCTATTGTGTATTATGCACGAGTGCTCAGGGAACATGTGTGTAAGGTTGGGTGGACGTAAATTTGTGAATACCACTTGCATTCCATCCCAACTTCCTTCGACCACCCACGTGTGTGTAAATGTGTGTGTGTGTGTGTATGTGTATGTATGTATGTGTGTGTGTGTGTGTTCTGTCCCTTACCACAGCTTGCCTTAAACATTGTCTGGATTTATGTGTGTGGGCTACTTTCTAATCGTGGTATAAGCATTTGGATTTTACAGGCAAACATATTTACCCTGTACTCGTCCACTGTCACAGGTAAAGAGATCAAACTTAAACAGGGTGTCACTAGAAAACACTTTCACTCCCGCTAGAAGGAAATTAAATTGAGCCAAGTGATTTGTACAACTCAGTCGGGAGAATATAGTGATAGGTTAATTGTAAAGGTGGTTTATTTTTATATACTGAAGCACCTTGTTTTAAATTATAACCTTTCATTTAAATGGTGACTGAGTCGTGTACACTTAGGTATGTTTAGGCCAGACACTTTATCAAGCCTTATCTCCAGCGCCTTAGCCCTTGAATACATCAGACAGTTTATGTAACCAGTGACTGTAAGTAAACCTATTATAGAGCCCAAGTCCAAGTCTCTCTCTCTCTCTCTCTCTCTCTCTCTCTCTCTCTCTCTCTCTCTCTCAGTGACCAGGCTATTTTTATAACACCCAGAAGAATTAAAGTAGAACAGTGTTAAGATAAGTAAAGGAAAAACGGTTTAAGTGACTAATGAATTTTATTGATACTATTTATGATGATAGTAAACAGAACAAAAAATAAGAGAAGCTAAAGCAAAGAAAGAAAATTAAAAATAGGTAAAGGAAAATCGGTTTAAGAGACTAATGGATTTTATCGATACTATTTATGATGACAGTAAAAAAACAAAACAAGAAAAGCCAAAGCAAAGAAAGAAAATTAAAAATACATTATGTTGAGGAGTGAGTGAGTGAGTGAGTGAGTGAGTGAGGGCATCATAATGTAGTGTGAGGGTGACACAGCGTGAACACTAGTGGAGGCAGACACACACACACAACCAACCACCTACAGAGATGATGTCTGTGATGTCCAGAGTTGCTACGACGGCCTGAATTTATTGAAAGAATGGTAAGACAGCTGGAAGTAGAGTAGTGAATTCATGATGATGGTGATGACGATAATGGTGATGATGATGGTGATGATAATGGTGATGATGATGATGACAGACCCTACAAGTAAACTCTCCTCCTATCCCCCATCCCCAACCCCATCCCTTCTCCAACCCTAAACCCATCCCTTCTCCCCCAATCCCACTCCAACCCCATCTATTTACTCCCCCCAGCATAGCAACAGCCATGGTTACCTCCCTCCTCTGTCCTTTAGTTAGTCTCAACCACCTCACCTCACCTCGCCTCACCTCACCTCACCTCGCTCAAGTAACCATGGATTTATTTACACCTCCTTCCCTTCCCTCGTTACTCACATCAGCTGGTTACATAGGAGACACCTTCGAGGGAATCTATCTACGTTCACTCCTGTACATTTTTCTTATGAACACGAAGGAGAAAATGCTACCTAAGAGTATAAGGTATGATAACATTTACTGACTTGAAGGTCGAGGAATTCCCAACCCCTGCAACTCATGGCCTTTGTACCCGTCTGACATAATTACCCTCGTACACTCAGTAGCCATATTGTAATTGACCATAATTCTTGATCAAACGATTAAGGCATATATGATTTCTTGTATTTTTTTTTTTTTTTTTGTAGCTTATGCATGACAAGTACGAAGAATATTAAGGGATATCATATTTGTATTCACCTCCTTTGATTACTCCTATGATACCTTGAAGAAAATACCCCCTAAGAGAAACACATAAAGTTACTGAATGCTTTACCTAACGAACGGTAGGGTTGTCATTATCTTTGGTGTAAGCAGCTTATTTATCGGTATATTGTTATTGCAATGTCAAAGATTTTATTAAGTAGGCTCTGCCCTTGAGCTTTCATGACCTGGTTTCACAATATGTATCAGTTCTGACCAGGTCAACCTAACTCGTACCACGAATATTTTCTTGAGTGTTGAGAAATTGTGTGTAAATCCAGAAGCCATTGGAGAAAGCTAACCCCCAACGAAGTGGATGTGACTTGTTGTTTCCTAGTTCCCCCTCAACGAGTAATCTGTACACTAAGTCATTTGTGGCCTTTCAGCTCACCACAAATGTACGTTTCACGCCCCAGTGAGCTGGCAAGCCCGCCAACATCCTCCCAGTTCATGGGTCACTCCCACTTACAGGTCAGAGGGGAAGGGTGGAGGTGATCCTCGCTAAACCTCAACACGGACCAGGGAAGGAGGCGTCCTTGTGTAGGTCGAGAGTGTTCAGGTCAAGAAGGACAACGAGGGTGAAGTTAGTACCTGGTGAAGAGCGTAGAGAAATATATGAACAGTATACCAACACAAACCCGATGAACCCTGAATGGATATAAAAAAGACAAATGCAATAAGCTGGTGAATCCGATCACTGACTTTTGCAGAGACCTGTACCTGTAAATACTCTGGAAATATTCCAAAACTGATGGTGATCTTTCCGCCTGATTACCGAGCCTGGAGTTTCACAGCCTCCAACCTGAAGGATTACTACCACAACATTCAGCCCCTCACTAACAACGTCCTGCTGCATTATAATCACCACACTGCTTACACACACCACACTGTTAACACACAACACACTCACCACACTACCAACACACAACACACACACACACACACACACACACACACCTCCTTCATCACACCTTACCAACACCCACAACTACAACACCACAATCATCACATTGCCAACACACACACACACACACACTTCCTTCATCATTATATTGCCAACACCCACACCTATACTAAACCATCATAATTATCACCCTGCCTACATCACCTCTTACAACCATATATGTACAGCAATAATTTACTCCTTTTATTGATTGATACATAAACTTTCCGTCCCTTTACGTCAAAAATATACATACATACATACATATTATGATGATACAGTAGTAAATTTTAATCACGTCATACATATCCCAGAGCTTATGGTATATACAATGTGTGCATGGTTGTGAAATAATGTTGTTGTTGTTGTTGTTGTTGTTGTTGAAAAGCCAAGAAGAAATAAAATAAAGGGAGGGACGGATGCAGATCACTGTTTCTTACCAAACATTTGACACCGTGCCAGACCCATGCAGGAACAGCTACCAGATAAACAAACAAACAAACAAACACATATACCTATAACATCAACACGGTTCTCAAGTATGGTATTATGTAGTCCTGGGAATGGTTGTATGGTTGTATGTGTTCCGTCAGTGTGTATGTGAATGAAATCATGCAGGGTAGAGTGGAAACAAAAATTATCTGCTGTATGTTATTTTTGTTGTTGTCTGCTGCGAGTAATCATGCGTGAAATTTCTGGTGTACAATACGGTACTATCAAAGACAAAAACTCGTGTCGTGAAAATTGGTGAAAATATAAAAATTATGGTAGAGGGTTAAACATACTTGGCCTAAACATTACTTTGGTTGGGATTTTCATTATGTTTCACACAAGTTATATTATTAAATCATTGGACAAGACAGACAGCGACACGAATTTTGTCTTTGTCAGTACATAGATAGTGTTGTTGTTTTTATTTTTTCCCTAGAGACAAGAACAATAAAGCACCACCAGAGCACATCACTTCTATCAAGTTGCCATCAAGTGTGAAATACGTCTGACATTTAGAGCAGACGGATTGCAACATGATGCAAATTTCGCCGCAGATTTCAGGGCATGTAAATTTCATGCATGGTTGACACGGACACAACACTACTAGTCAACTCATTTTCTGCTCGTTGTATGATACCTGAGTAGTATTTATTATACTGACGTCGGTGAAGCACAAAAAAAAAGTAGTTTTATACCTTTGTGTGCCTAAACGACTTTACATGATATATTAATATAATTCTATATATAATAATAATGTAATGATAAAAAATTGAATAGGCAATAAATTAGTTTTGTCATTCTATACAGCAATGTGATCAAAGGATTATATTATCTAAATAATAATAATATTTAATAATAATTTTATTGATAAGTTTGTCATTCAGGAATTTAATGATAGTCTACATGACGTTGATAAAGAACTTTTCTACATCATAAAATAAAGAATACGATCAAAGTTATATTTCATATCATTCAAAAGGTGAGGAACTCTTTTATCTCTATTCTCAGTACAGGTAATAATAACTTCCCGGTAATAGTATATGATTTTCGAAAAAATATAGATAAAATTGACCCTTATCATTACAATTTTTGTACTATAATTTTAATCATCTCTTTAAAAATATCAAAATTTTTATTGTTGTTTCGTTCTTTACACCTGAATGTTTACGATGAAGGAACACAATAATTATGGTGCCAATGAACTCTAAAGTGGGCAAACATTTTTTTTTTTCGTGTTCATTATTTCATAGAACGTGGCTCTGACGATTAATGTAATAATTTAGACAATACAGGTTCTCTAAGCCGAACAACACCCAGTCATTCGTGTTAAGGACCCTGTGATCGTATAGGAAAACTGGAGGCTTTTGATTCCTCCTGACCATGCCACGAAACAAGCTCCTTCCCTATAGGTGCATGGTGTTTCCTGGCAATATTTGGAGAACTCATATAACTCCAATTTTCTGTCTGCATCACAGGGTCCTTTAATTAAGGGGAGAGTATACTTTTGGTAGATTGGAGCGCCTTGATTCCTCCAAAGTATGCCAAGAAACAGAACCAGAGGAACAAAAATAATGGTGGCCTGTTGCTTAGAATAGTTTGGAGGAATAATTTGCTCCGTATTTCCCAACACTGTACCCTCCCTTTAAGCCTGAAGCGAGTGTGTACCGCCAAGCCTGGAGCCACCGGTGATCCCCCTCGCTGCTGATAAAACCAAATGTAACGCCAAATTGAACCAAACATAACTTTCTGGAATAACTGGGTTTCATACTGGACCGATTTTTTCCCCGCCACCTTCATTAATGGACACTGATGTATTAGCGATAAATGCTGTAGTTACACGTTTGCTGCACGTACCCACTTAGGAGGTGAAACTGGTCCATGCAAATTATCACCTTCGAAAAACCTGACTGCCTACATTATATATCCTACCTACTCCCCCTCCCTCCCTCCCTCCTCACTCCCTATTCTACCTACCCTTGGCGTGGAAGGAAAGATGAGAGCCTGGTGTGCTATAAGGCTACATAACAGTGTTTCGGCAAGTCCTCGGGTGATTCGTGTGACTTTAAAGAGGTAAAACGCAGCTATTGCAAATTTGGAAGCACCTCATTTTCCCCCACCAAAAAAAAAAAACTATTCCATGAGGCTGGCTACCTTTACCCAGCTGATTTTATATGTTTTCTGAAGGTGCTTTCACACACACACGATTTTAATCAATACAGCCCACGATTGCACTGTCATGTTGTATTGGTATCACTGAAGGAAATCCTGGTGGTGGTGGGGAGTGGCCTGGTTGTCTGGAGTTCCCCTTGGGCGACTTGGCTCCAATTAGTTTTGAGAAGGATTAATATTAAAAACTTTTGTTGTGGTCCTGTTATTTTACTTTACGGGTGTTGCAAACACATGATACCGTAGCACTGGCTTTATTATACTCTTGAATACCGTCGATATGACACGTGGCACTGTCTGCATACATTTGGGGTGCATAAGGACAATACCAGTGCCACAGCTACTCAGAAAGGTGCCAGGTGAGTGCGACGACGACCATGGCACTCATGTGGTTAGAACTCGCATGAATTATTCTGGAATGCAGCTGGACCTCTGTGCCTTGTTTGGTAAAGTTAGATTAAACATTGGAGACGTTGTTTGAAGATAATTAAACAACCAGACAAATGAGACAATCACTTGGAGGGTCATTGATTCCATCTAGCTATTCCATGAAGCAAATCCTTTCCTCATGTTCTGTATATTGATGAGGGGATTTGTCTCGTAGCATAATTTGGAGAACTACCATGAAGCTCTTCAAATTTCCCAGAGCATATGACCTAAATCCAATACCGTAATTTAATGTTGCACAAAAAATAATAATATATTGTTCAAATCAAACCTAAGATATCTAACCGATCCTTTAACTGTAGGTATTAATATTGTGTGATATAAATTAAAGTATATGAAGGTTCAAGGAATGGGGTTTGTACTTGTATCCTCATGTACTCGTGTCTGTGTACAAAATACAGTTAGTCTTTGTACTTCTGCAGGTCTGCCTCTATTATCTAAATTACCATCGTGTTAGAAGTATCGAAAAAAACTTTAATATGTAATTATGAGTAGCATCTTACGCATATTAAACATATCGGTATTAAACTCAGTTTTTGTCTCTGTAGCAATCGGATAGCAAATTCTCATAATATATATATATTTATAGATGCTTGGTTAAATTATATTTTATTATAGGATTTAATTTTAAGATATTATTTAACTACAAGATATTATTCTGATTGACTTGAACACTTTAATATTCAATTTTTAAAACATTTACGCGATTAATGGAAATTGTTATAAAAATGATAATGCCAGTAACATTCCATTTCATTTATTCTTACAGCAATCAAAATCAATAATAAAATAATAATGTATAAATTTATTATTTCATCATTAACATTAGCAAATATTAATAGATAAACCTCACCGTCATATAGTTTGAGTACTCGACTTATAACTCACTGGCTGAAGGTTAGAAAAAATAAATCCACTCTTTTAAATGAACGATCAGCAGCAAATCATACAGTTGTAGTCTTCAGGAAGATGCCTCATAACTCTTTATATATGAAGTGGCGTAGATATTTGCAAGTGTGTGTGTGTGTGTGTGTGTGTGTGTTCAAAGACTGACAACCGTAGTTTTAAAAAAAATGAGGGCCCTTACTGGAGCTCTATGAACCTTCCAAATAATCCAGGCCACAAAACGCTTCAGTGTTTCGAATAGGGAATCTGTTGCCTGGAGTAGTTTGGAGGGTTCATAAAGCTCCAGTAAGGGTCCTCATTTTTTTTTAAACTACGGGTGTAAGCTTCCTTACATACTGGTATTGTAAACTCGCAATCCAAAATATGTATCCAGGCTTGCTTCGAATTGCCTGATAGAATATTAAGGAACCTCAAGCAAATATTAAAGAGAATAAGCGTTGTAATTGATTCACTAGTAAGTCAAATCATTCGAAACTTCAACAAGACCTGGATATAAATTTTGGATTGCGAGTGTACTGTACGTGTAACTTTTAACTAAACTAGTATCCTACAGAATAGCACTTGTAGTTGTGGTCTTTCTTAACTGCAAGTATGTACTGTACACTCTTTTAGTGAATGCTGAAGCGAGTGAGTTATTGGAATGAAGTGAAGAGGTTTATAGCAACTATTTTCCTTCCTGGGCACAAAGGGCTCTTAGTTTACAAATGAACTCCTTTAATGGCAGCCAGAGTGACATAATTGGTCTAGTCGCGTTAAGTAGAGTCGGAGATTAGGTGTTTAAAACAGTAAAATCCAGATAAAATGCAGCAGCAACAACAGCAGCAGCAGCAGAAGAAGCAGTTTGGGTTGACATAACATTCCTGACAATACAATAAGGGAATGTTTTTGTGACGATGTTTTAACGAGGGAGAGAAAACAAAAGTGCAGAGTGGGGACATACTGTAGATTATCGGGGTCCCAGTCTGTAATTGGATCTCTCTCTCTCTCTCTCTCTAGTCTCTCTCTCTCTCTCTCTCTCTCTCTCTCTCTCTCCAGGATTGTCACAGCCAGAGTTGTTCCTGTCGCGGTCATAATGATACGATACAAAATATTTATGTTCGGCGAGTACATGAAAGATCCTTACAGTCCAGGAGATTATTTTTTCCCCCCGAAAGATGAATGGAATCATTTGGAAGTGGCTCTGGTAAAATGTGCAGGAAGATTATGGCCGGCAACCAACTTAAGGCGAGTAACCAATTATGGGATATTAGAAGGCTACTGATTCCTCCATACTTTGCCAGGAAACAAAAAACCTCCATATGAGTTTATACAAGGGATGTGTTTTATTAATGAGTCTGGAGGCCTACATCGACTTCAAAAATGACCACAAATCGTTACTTCCCTTAATCTGAAGGAATCAAGTCAAACAAGGACAAAGGGACTGTTGGAAAGACGGGATGTTCTGTGTCGTCCACGTTCCCTTAAAAAAAACAGAGTAAATGTGAAAGAAAAGCTTATACTGTGAGGCAGACGGTGAACCCCTCATTTAGACGCATCTTACTAACTAGCCTATATATGTATACACCTTTTACGATGAAACTTCTCTTCTCGCCTCCTCAATCTCTCGTACACTCAATCTCTCGTACACTCAATCTCTCGTACACTCAATCTCTCGTACACTCAATGTTTCGTACACTCAATCTCTCGCCTCCTCAATGTTTCGTACACTCAATACAGTCTCCAAAGAATCAACACCGTATTGATTTCTACAGTTTTTAATCTCGCATACGAGTGAAATACATATATACACACATTACATATTGTGTTTGGGTGTTTCATTCTTCTGTAAACTGAAATAATTAGGTGAACTAGATCATGATGTTTGGGTGTGAAAGTAAAGAATAGGCATTTTGATAGATACAGCACTCGAATTCCTCTCATCCTTTTTCTTACCTTCACTAATGCAGCGTACTAACACTTTCATATACAGTATTTTTACATATTATAAAGTGTCCAGAAATACCAGTCACTGTTCACCATCTCTGGTTTGGCCTCGTGTCTCTAAAACAATTCCTGCAAAGGGGCGAGTAAGTGGTTATTAGGCCCAGACATAATTACACTCCCTTTATATTCTTTAGGTGTCTTTTCTTACCTTCTGTGTCCTTCGTGTTTGCCTTTACATCTCTCTATCACCTTTTCCCTCGTCCTACAGGGTCTTTCAGGTCTGGGGCGATCTTCTTTAACTCTCAAATCAATCTCCACTCATCAGTCAGCCGCCTGACATCCGACTCACACACCGGACTGGTCTCCACTTCCTTCTTTCCTTCCAGGCTCGTGCTTCGATATTGTGGATTTTTTAACTCCAGGCAGCCATCCATCGTATTGACAAGTCTGGTTGTACTGAGACTTTTGTGTGAGTGATTATACTGTACGTTGCCGCTTTGTTGCACCTCTACAGTACCGTATTCTTACTTTCTTTCCAGACTGCCACAGACCTGCCTGCCTTGTGACTTACCTTTCCATAAACCCTTCTCATCTTGCCTGTCTCTATTGGTCCTAAAGTAACTGTCAACTGTCTGGCTTAACTTACTAAACTGAACAAGACATAAATGATCATGTGAAGACTTTCTTGATGGATGGTTGCAGTCAGTAATATCACGTATTTCAGCTGGTGAGCAAAATTGTACTTAAGTTACACATTTACACACATACATTGATATATAAATTGTATGTCATATGATCACTGGCTGGAAGCCAGACGAAATATAAATAATGGATTCTTGTTACATTAACTTTAGTCTTATTCTTCAAAATTCATGTAGTTCATGTAAAAATATGCCATCATCAGAGCCAAAATAATAGAATTATGTTTTCTTTTTCTTTCTGAGGGAGAAGGTTGTCATTTGTGTTTATTTTTCCTCCTCCTGGTTCTCCTCCCCTCCGCTTCTCTTTTGACGATGTAACCACCAGGCAAAACAACACAAAAAATGCCTTATTCTCAAATAATATTCTCTCAGTGACCAGTAAATGTTGCAAAACTGATGGTGATGCATTCAAGGATAAGATAATGGGGCGTTGCTTTATACATACATATTGAGAGGGAATTCCTGGTAGAGTGAGGCCTCCATGGCTTGGCACGTGGCGGAAGGTACTCCTCCCAACTTCTGTTTACTTGTCACACTCAATGGCTTTTCATCCTTATACGTCCGATGTCTTGTCATTCCCAGGGCTCTTCACGTACAAATCTTAAATTCATTTATATTTTCGTTCAATGTCTTAAATGAAAAATATCCAACCTCTTCTTTAGGAAAAATTAAAACGAAATAACATCAGTGTCTGGTATGAATGTATAGTTTTCACATTCACAGAGTTATTTATGTATTGATACAGGTCTCTTGATTGTTCACTGATGCAAAGGAATATTTCTAACCCCTTCTAATTTTCAGATAAAACGGTCAGCGTTGTAAATCTCTTCTTCATGGGACCCTTTTATGTATAGGCTATAAGTCAGAAAGTGGGGGATATATGAGTCCTTCAAATATTGACACGAAACACCACTTATAGGGAAGTAGGTTGTTTCGTGGCATGGTCAGGAGGAATCAGAAGCCTCCAAATTTCATACACGTTCACAGGGTCCTTAAGTGAAAACTATAGAGGCATGAAGTCACCATTTTCTTCACCTGTAAACACTTAAGGATCCTAGGTTTGTTCTCCTTGGGTTTCTGCTTCATAAAAAAGAGCAACTTCCAAAGACAAGTTACTGCTCCAATTACAAATACTGATGGCGTATTATCTCGGTCCAAAAATCTAGAACAGAATTTAGTCAGGTCTTTTTGGGTTGTAAAAAGCAAAAATTTGAATAGAATATAGTCTAGGATTCCAACCATAATAATATAATTTATGTAAATATACGAAAGCTCGGTTATTTGGTTGACACTTTGGGATGAGTGTAAGCGATGAAAATTGTTTATAAAAAATTGCCTTAGGCTATATATATACTGATGAGAGAGAGAGAGCGGGGGTGGGGTGATGACGAGGACCTGCTTATAAAAGAGTGAAGTCTGAGGAAGAGTTTGAGGAGGGTGGAGGTCTGACTCTGCCTTCCCCAAACACAGGTTCCAACACTCTAATAACACCCTTCACCGGCGGGTTAGCGCATAAAGTCCGTCTTGGGACCCTAACTTGGATTTAAATTTAGGACTACATCAAATTAATACTGTTTATCGAAAATCGTTGCGCATGTGTGGCGAATATCGAAATTTTATGCATCATCTACTATGCTAAATTATATATTTCTCCAATCGAGGAAGCACTTAGAGCCACAAATAATTATATATAAAAAAACTTTATGGTAATGCAAAATCATGATGATGTTGACTGGTTAGTGTGTGTGATTATGTTAAAGTAGAAGTAGTGTTGTCATCATGTTAGCCATTACGAAGCAAACAACACTACAGTCCCATCATAGCTACACACACACACATACACATACACACACACACATACACACACACACACACACACACATATATATATATATATATATATAAAGAAACATACACACACACATACACCCATACACATATTTTCAGTTCTTGGCAGCTGACATTCTTCCCTCGCCTCTAAGGATCCACCACTATATATCTTTTGTGAATATCAGTGTGGCGATGATTCCCCAGGTCATATATCTAGGACATGCCGGTATTTTGGGCTTATTTAAGAAATATATTGAGTGGGTCGCTGCTACCGGGCCTCACCTCCACCTCCACCACCACCACCGTTACTGCTGCTACCAACACCACCACACCTCATCCATCAACTACCCTGCGTTTAAACAATCAGAGTACTGTACTATCTTACAGCAGGTAGACTGAGATCTCCTCAAACAAGAACATAATTATATGACTGAGAGATTTTACTTCGAGTTTGCTGCCATTAATACAAAGGAATTGGTTTCTTGAGGTGCAGCTCCAATACCTGTGTGGAGTTGATGTTAATAATGCAGGTTTATTTAATCCTCCTTATATAGTGACGTGGTAAAGTGTTATTACTATTACCGTAGTTATCAGCATCACACGGCTCATATCACATACACACACTTAATGACCATCAGGGTTTTGTTCCTTTCCTCGTACAGTGTAATATAATGGCAGGGGTTTGTACAATTTGACACATTAAAAGTTCAGTGTGGTAAGCAGCTAAGCAGTTATGATGAAAAGTTGTAGCCTCGATGTTTATGATGAGAAGTTCTATCCTCGTTGGTAACAGTGGTTCAACAAACGCATTTTGCTGATGACAAAACGAAATTGTTGTAACTACTATGTTCAATAGATAAGGATACTCTACCATCTTATGTAAATGTTAGCAATTAAATCGGATTGGGACATACGTAAACTGGTTTTTGACATGCCGTATTATTCATTAGGATCACAGCATTATAATACTAAGATGAGATCCATTTATATATTGAAAAAAATATTATTAAAGAAATCCTGAATATTATTCATTCAACCTTTACAATTTGCATATTATCTCAAATTACTATCTTGTATACACGTGACAGGTGGCTTTCTGACATGTTGCAGATGCTTATACAATAATTATGTGGAATTTTCCAAAGAGAATGGATATATTGGCATTATGTTCTCATACAAGATAAAACTGGAATATATACTGTACTGTATATACTTAACCCATTGGCTGCTTCACTATGACAAGTAATATACAGGAGTCTGGTGTTATAAAGAGTAAATAATTGAACTTGCTTTACTCAGTCAAAGGATTAACAATAAATTCAACCCCTCATCTCGTTGAAACATTGGGGGTTTTTACGTGTAACAATAAAGCAGGTTATTAACTTTTTAACGTTAGATAATATTTGTAACTGGTGTCGTTTTTTACCAGAAGAGAGCAAAGTAAACACTGGGATTCATTTCTAAACGAGGGATATAAAAGTATTCTTAGTCCATCCAAAGTTTCATGGCAAGAATAATATGTAATGTAGCTTGGGTTCATAATGGAGGCTTCTTTAATCAAGGGACCCTGTGATGTAGTCAGAAAATTGGAGATAAATGTGTCCTTCAAATATTGCCACGAAACACCAACTGTATGGAAGGAGCATGGTTCGTGGCATGGTGAGGTGGGATCAGAAGCCTCCAATTTTCATACACGATCACAGGGCCCTTAAAAATCACTTGAATCCCAGTATATTATGCAGTTTTGTTTACCTTCATGAGGCCAGTAGGTGTATTTCTGATTCCTGTCGTAGCTTCTGTTGTTGGAGAATACTGTACTGCTTACTAATCCTACACACATACTACACACATACGACAATAGAGTAAAATATAAAACACCCATAATGATATTGACTCTTGCTTAGTGACCCAAGATCATATCACCTTGGTCTGTGTGTCTTCCTGTTCGCTACACCCATTTCTGTACACCACTCAGACAGTTGCAGTGTAAGAATAACTTACATCATATCTTCGCTGACCACAGACAACAACAAACTCTACCACGGTGTTCATTAACTTTGTATAACGAGAGAGAAGATGTCTGTCTGTCTTTACTTTACAAACGACTATTCCTTCAGATTAACGACTGAAACGTAACATGTTTATTGTAAGAGGATGTTGTATCAGTATTTGAGGAAGTACGGTGTTGGTCTTACAAAAAAAGCTTCTATACGAGACATGAAATATATAATGTTCGGATCAAGTTTAAGGCATCCAAGCATTATCATAGCTTAGTTTGTACAGTCAGGGTCAAAAGTCCTGCAACATGGTGAATAAAAACGAGCCATTTGATTGAATCTTATGAACCAATATTGCAGAGACCAACAGCTATAATTTCGCATCATATTTCGAATCCATCTCATTGGAAGGTGTTGCAGGACTATTGACCATGACTGTACCTCACTATTATGTCTCAACTTACATGCATGAAGGACAAACCAACCACAACCGTGAATGATCTTTACTTCACCAACTCGATAAAAACATAAAAGAAGAGTTGCTCGGGATAACCTCAGTAAATGGTAGTAGTGATGGTAGTAGTAATGGTAGTGGTAGTGGTAGTGATAGTGATAGTGGCAGGGGGTCGTGGTGGTGGTGGTAACGATGGTAGTAGTAGTGGTGGTGGTGGTGGTGACGGTGGTAGTAGTGATGATGGTGATGATAGTAGTAATGGTGGTGGTAGTGGTGGTGGTGGTGGTGGAGGTGCTGGAGATGTGAGATAAAGGCATGCAGGGGTCCGGAGCATTGAACACCTTTCCAGATTAAAACCTGAAGAACCTGATGGGGTGGAAACTGTAATGATAAGAGAGGGGGAATGTATTTAAATGAGAACGTGGGGAGATTGAAGAGTGTAACAGAGTTGACAGTGTGACAATTGGCTCTTGCAAGTGGAAATCCTTGCATCAAGTGTGTGTGTAAAATATCCGTCGTAATCTATAATTTGCACATGTTTTACTTTAGTCACACACACACACACACACACACACACACACACACACACACACACACACATCTTGCCACGACAACCCCTGAGTCTGAGCAAGGTGACATTTGGTATCCATTGCAGCAATAATAGTTTAAAGGTGTAGTTGTTTTATGTCGAGGAACTGGAGAGCTACTGAATCCTCCAAATTGAATCCTCCACTATTAGTAACAGTGAGGTTGTCTGTTTTCTGTATGGCATAGTTTGGAGAATTTAGTATCCCTCCTAGTCGCCTCCAATAAAGTGATACCCTTAATTAAGACCCAATTCACGTAGAGGCGAACCCAGCAGATCTTGGTATGTATAAAAGAGTTTCCGCGCCGCCATGTTCCCAGGGTAACCAAGCACCCATGTATTGGGAGAATAGGAAGGAGTTGGTGATCATTGCATGCTGTTTCTATCATTCTCTTTCTGTCACTTTACTTTATAAATGAATAAAGACTGTAAAGTAATAATTATCCAGCAGTGTTATCAATGTCATCAGAGGAAAGATGGGATAAATATAGTGAAATACGTTTGATACATAATCTTCCTAAGACAATTCACATACTCGCAAGTTTATAGCATACTGTACGTGTTTCACAAATCAAAACAATATGCCTCTCCTTGTTGTTATCTTGTAGGTACACGAGTACTAACAACACGCCCCAGAATGCAAGTGATATCAAGCCTGTAGTGGCCGCAGCAGGGAATCCACTTCATTATGGCTGGGGGTCGACGAGGTGGGTCCCCTACCAAGCCCTGACACTAAACACAAGGCGGCCACTGCTCATCAGATATCTCAGCAATTATGTGTCAGAGGTGAATGTTCTGTCCTCACCCTGCTGTCAGTCCTCCTCCCTGTTTAGAGTAAGGCAAGAGCTCTTACTCAATACCAGTCGACATCTAGAATGCTACCTTTCACTTCAGAGGATGTAAGACGAGAGTTCTCTTACACAGCCTCAAGATATCAACAAAACTTCCCCCACCTTCAGGCCTTCGACTCTTTGTTTACTATGTGTTTCTAGCGCTGATAATGCCTGGGTTTTGGCTCGGACTTCTCTTGCTTGCTTAATTCTGCTCGCCCCTTTGCACACTAAACTGAGTTATAAATAATATAGTGTAGTCGCTTGGCATTTAAACCTTTTTTCCTGTTTTGTATCATTGTTCCTTGGCACGCAGCTTGCATTCTGTTTAGATGCAAATGTAAAAATCTTGCACGTTAATGTGTTCATAACTTGGGTGGGACTCGTACCTGCCCCTCGGAGTGAGTCTGGAGTGTGGGTACTTGACTTTCCTAAGGAGACAAGGCTTGAGAAGAGACAAAAACAAGCGACGGGGAATTAAAAACAATGATCAATATATCGATAAACATGCTGACAGAGAATAGACATACAACGAAAGAGAGGCACGTTAATGGAAAAAATATTGTAAATAGTTTAATTCAAGACATCGGAAAAAAGTGTATCTATTTAAAATGAAGAACGAGAAACAATTAAAAAAAAAAAGAGCCGATAAGTGATACATATAGATTGCCAAATAAATGGAGAAAGTGGATTGGTTGGTGGTTGACATGTTGGCGACGTATAAAGCAACACAAGGTAAAACTTTCAACTCTGGAATTTGTCAGCAACAAAGTTTATGAAGGAAAAGGTGTCCAGTATTCAATAAAAGAAAAAGAAGTTATATCTAATAGTGTGTGTGTGTGTGTGTGTGACAAATAGGTGTTGTGACATTATGACAAGTGACAAAGTAGGTGGTATGACATGTGCTACGACTGGTGTGATATTTGGGGCATCAGTGGGGGTGGTGTGACAAGGGGCCAACAACACGTGACCAGTCTAACCCGTCCGTAGCTACCGTGTGTCCGTAGCTCCCGTGTGTCCGTAGCTCCCGTGTGTCCGTAGCTCCCGTGTGTCCGTAGCTCCCGTGTGTTGTATGGAGACACGAAACTGGATTAATGAATGTACCCTGTGTGATGTAGTCGGAAAATTTGGAGGTAAACGAGTCCTTCAAACACAGCCACGAAACACCACAGCCACCAATATGGAAGGTGCGTGTTTCGTGGCACAGTCAGGAGGAATCAGAAGCCACCAATTTCCATACACGAACAACACAGGGTCCGTAATTAATTAATGGATAAATACCCGACCATAATCATTCCCCCTCTCCCCCCTGACCCTCCCTCTCCCCCCTGACTCCCCCTCCCCCCCCTGACCCTCCCTCTTCCCTTGACCTATGGAGGGTCGGGTGTGTTTGCTTGTCTCTTGTCAGGCCGGGAAGGAGGTCAGGGCTTGTGTGTGTGTGTGTGTGTGTGTGTGTGTGTGTGTGTGTGTGTGTGTGTGTGTGTGTGTGTGTGTGTGTGTGTGTGTGTCTGTGTGTGTGTGTGTGTGTGTGTGTGTGTGTGTGTGTGTGTGTGTGTGTGTGTGTGTGTGTGTGTGTGTGTGTGTGTGTGTGTGTGTGTCTGTCTGTCTGTCTGTGTCTGTGTGTGTGTGTGTGTGTGTGTCTGTGTGTGTGTGTCTTCTTATATAAACTAAAGCTCAATGACCGTCGCATATTTTTCTCTCTAGACAATTAATTATCTTCTCGTTGATCAATTCCCCCCAAACGGGAACTGCCTTGCCGTGGTGGGGGGGCTTGTGTGTCTATGAGACCTGGCGAGCTAGACTAGAGGGGGCTCCGGCCCCTGCTCTGCCTCGATTTCGTGGAGAGAGGGTTTCCCATGCTAGGAAGGTCGCCAGTGAGAGACCAGACTATAAAAATGGTTCCCATCTTTCAGTTCTTCAATTGTCCCTCTTTTCTTTTTCTTTCCTTCCTGCTTGCTGTCACACCTCTCTATCACCTTTTTTCTGGCGCTATAGGACCTCCATGTTGCGGCGCCTAATATCCATCAATCAATCAATCGTTGATCAATTAATAAAAAAACATTCTACAAATATTTAATTGTCTTACAGTAATCATATATAGTGACCTGGTGATTTTTTCCTGACGAGTAATAAATAATGTTTTGATGAGCCAATCAGAAATCAATTATGAGAGTGAGATCCTAACCCAGATATTGACAAGGAATCCTGCGTGGGTGTTGTTGTTTATACTTATTTTCTTACATTCCCACTGACTTAATGTATTTGATTATACCTATATATAGATGTAATATTATTCCAGCATACATACATACATACATACATAAAGAGGGAAAAGTGAATTACTGACCAGGGCAAGATAGAATTCAGAACAAGGAGAGAGAAAGAGAGAGAGAGAGAGAGAGGAGAGAGAGAGAGAGAGAGAGAGAGAGAGAGAGAGAGAGAGAGAGAGAGAGAGAGAGAGAGAGAGAGAGAGAGAGAGAGAGAGAGAGAGAGATAACACAGCCCAAAACAGAATAACATCACAACATCACATGGAGGAATAATAGAGGAATATTTAATTAACAATCAACTCATGACAATAAATTTATACACTGGCCAACAATCCCACTACAAAATCCTACAAGAGCAACTTCAGTCACACACACACACACAACACACACACACACACACACACACACAACACACACACACACACACACACACAACACAACACACACACACAACACAACACACACACACACACAACACAACACACACACACACACACACACACACACACACACGCACAACACACACACACCCACACACACACACACACACACACACACACACACATATATACACACAACACACACACGACACACACACACACACACACACATATATACACACAACACACACAACACAACACACACACAACACACATGCAATACCATTCGAAACATTTGGCTTGGCATGTCTGATAAATTCCGAGGCTACATTACCACCACAGCTCAGAATATTTTACGACGACAGCTGACTCAGTGAACTTAACCTGAAGCATTCCTCGAATTTAAACATAAGGCCGTAAGAATGAAGAAAGCATTGCCGATATTTGTGTTGGTGAAGGTGTGTGAGAGAGAGAGAGAGAGAGAGAGAGAGAGAGAGAGAGAGAGAGAGAGAGAGAGAGAGAGAGAGAGAAAAGCCATGTCCTTTAAATATTTGGTAGAACACAACTCTGGTGAAATTTCAACCCTGGGTACACGTGATGATGGAGTGGTTGGTTACTTTTGAGTTGTATTGTATTATTCTCCTGAGTTTTGTTTTGGGATTCAGTGTGTATAGAACTGTTCACCAGCAGGACCTGACCCGTGGCGACCCTAAAGGTACGGGTCCACTTGAGAGCTGAGAGTGAAATAAATGTCGAGAGAACTCACAAAGAGCGTGTCCACCTGAGAGAACTATATCACTCTCGAGAGTCGCTGAGATAAAATGTCCGCGAGAACTCTCAGAAGCGTGTCCACTGAACACACAGACAGAGCAAGTCGCCGAGAGTAAAGAGTCTCAAGTGAATTCAGTGTGTGTGTGTGTGTGTGTGTGTGACATAATATATATATTTTATGGAATATGAAATTAAACCAAACCAAACTTTTGACGTCAACTTTTACTAAACATTAAAGTATATTTGTGATAATCTATTTACAATATTATTATATTTTTGAAAACCACTGAAATATCCATAATAATCAATATTTTGAAATTATAATCATATTTACATTAATATTTTTTTGGAAAACTTGTTTTTGAAGACAGCTGTATATGCTTATTATTATTATTATTATTAAATATTATACTTATTATTATTATGTTTTATTTTTGTTGTTGTATCTTGTATTTACACTATTTAACTTCCGCCCTTTCACTCTCAGCTATATCAACACACTGAAAGTGCCTGAGAGTACTCTCAGGATAGTGGGAGAGCTGTGTCCACTAGTGTCACGAATCACTCTCCGACATAAATCGCAGAACTCTCCGAGAGTACTCTCCAGTCTGTGTCCATTTACTTTTTACCAACTCTCGACATTTATTTCACTCTCAGCTCTCAAGTGGACACGTACCTTAACACCAGCTACCGACCCAAAACACGACCCTATACCCCTTCTCCATCATCCTCCCAGCTTTGCCTAACCCTACCCTACCCTGCCCTGCCCTGCCCTGCCCAACCTTACCCAATCCTACCCTACCCAACCCTACCCTGCCCTACCCTGCCCTGCCCTGCCCAACCTTACCCAATCCTACCCTGCCCAATTCTACACTATCCAACCCTACCCTGCCCTGCCCAACTCTACACTATCCAACCCTACCCTGCCCTACCCTACCCTGCCCTGCCCGACTCTACACTATCCAACCCTACCCTGCCCTACCCTGCCCTAATCTCCCCGTCCCCACCGTCCTTCATTTCCATACACAGTCCCCTTCACTGACTGTACGTGGTGAGTCTGTGGTAGGTAGGTCCTTGGGGTCACCACTGATGGTTACAGGATCGTATCTGTCTGTTCTGCCTACGTGCCTAGTTACTCGTTCATCTAGAAATACAATACATACATATAGTACATTATTCTTATCATCACTGCTCCGTATATCATAGCATAAAAGGATGTGGGTGTCATATATCACTTTCACAACATTACTGTATTGATTACTGAAAATTGATGAATAGGTGAATATAAAAAGGTTGTGGGACAGTCAAGGAGGCCAGTTGTACACAGATCCTTTGACCCAAACATCTGGGAGTGACTTATTAAGGGGGATATTTTGTGTTGGTAAATCTGGAACAAATGAATCCTACCAACTATTCCAAAATACAGAACACCATTATAATTTTCTACTCTTCTGGTCCTGTTTCCTGGCATACATTAGAGGAATCAAGGCACTCCAATATACCAAAAAAAAAAAAAAAAAAAATAA